>SZWC01006691.1:20543-38591 GCA_023375785.1 Penium margaritaceum | reverse complement strand
TGCACCTCCGCCTGCAAAGCCTGCGCCTCCGCCTCCAAAGCCTGCGCCTCCACCTGCAAAGCCTCCGCCTCCGTCTGCAAAGCCTGCGTCTCCGCCTACAAAGCCTGCGCCTCCGCCTACAAAGCCTGCGCCTCCGCCTGCAAAGCCTGTGCCTCCGCCTGCAAACCCTGAGCCTCCGGCTGCAATGCTCGCGCCTCCGCCCGCAAAGCCTGCGCCTTCACCTCAAAAGCCTACGCCTCCGCCTGCAAAGCCCGCGCCTCCGCCTGCAAAGCCCGCACCCCTGCCTGCAATGCCCACGCCTCAGCCTGCAATGCCCGCGCCTCCGTCTGCAAAGCCTACGCCTCCGCCTGAAAAGCCTGCGCCTTGGCCGGCAAAGCCTGCACCTCCGCCTGCAAAGCCTGCGCCTTCGCCTGCAAAGCCTGCGCCTCCGCCTGGAATGCTTGCACCTCCGCCTGCAATGCCTGCGCCTCCGCCTGCAATGCCTGCGCCTCCGCCTGCAATGCCTGCGCCTCCGCCTGCAAAGCCTGCGCCTCCGTCTCCAAAGCTTGTGCCTCCGCCTGCAATGCCTGCACCTCCGCCTGCAAACCCTACGCCTCCACCTGCAATGCCTGCGCCTCCGCCTGCAAAGCCTGCGCCTCGACATGCAATGCCTGCGCATCCGCCTGCAATTCTTGCTCCTCCGCCTGCAATGCCTGCGCCTCCGCCTGCAATGCCTGCGCCTCAGCCTCCGAAGCCTGCGCCTCCGATTGCAAAGCCTGCGCCTCCGCCTGCAAAGCCTGCGCCTTCGCATGCAAAGCCTGCGCCTCCGCTCGCAAAGCCTGTGCCTCCGCGTGTAATGCCTGCGCCTGTAATGCCTACGCCTCCGCCTGCAATGCCTGCGCCTCCGCCTACAAAGCCTGCGCCTCCGCCTGCATAACCCGCGCCTCCACTTGCAAAGCCTGCGCCACCGCCTGCAAAACCTGCGCCTCCGCCTGCAAAGCCTGCGCCTCCACCTTCAAAGCCTGAGCCTCCGCCTGCAAAGCCTGCGCCTCCACGTGCAGTGCCCGCGCCTCCGCCTGCAATGCCCCTGCCTCTGTCTGCAAAGCCTTAGCCTCTACCTACAAAGCTTGCGCCTTCAACTGCAAAGCTTGCGCCTCTGCCTGCAATGCCTGCACCTCCATCCACAATGCCTGCGCCTCTGCCTGCAAAGCCTGCGCCTCCGCCTGCAAAGCCTGTGCCTCCGCCTACAAAGCCTGCGCCTCCACCTGTTATGCCCGCGCCTCCGCCTGCAATGCCCGCGCCTCCGTCTGCAAAGCCTGCGCCTCCGCGTGCAATGCATGCGCGTCCGCCTGCAATTCTTGCGCCTCCGCCTGCAATGCCTGCGCCTCCGCCAGTAATGCCTGCGCCTCCGCCTGCGAAGCCTGCGCCTCCGCCTGCAATTCTTGCGCCTCCGCCTGCAATGCCTGCGCCTCCGCCAGTAATGCCTGCGCCTCCGCCTGCGAAGCCTGCGCCTCCGCTTGCAAAGCCTGCGCCTCCGTCTACAAAGCCAGAGCCTCGGCCTACAAACCCTGCGCCATTGCCTGAAACCCTGCGCCTCCGCCTGCAACACCTGCGCCCCCACCTGCAAAGCCTGCGCCTCCGCCTGCAATGCCTACGCCTCTGCCTGCAATGCCCGCGCCTCCGCCTGCAAAGCCTGCGCCCCCGCCTGCAAAGCCTGCGCCTCCGCCTCAAAAGCCTGCGCCTCCGCCTCAGCGTGCACCTCCGCCTGCAAAGCCGGCGCCTCCGTTCGCAAAGCCTGTGCCTCCGCCTGCAAAGCTTGCGCCTCCGCCAGCAGTGTGCGCGCCTCCGTCTGCAATGCCTGCGCCTCCGCCTGCAACGCCTGCGCCCCCGCCTGCAAAGCCTGCGCCTCCGCCTCAAAAGCCTGCGCCTCCGCCTCAGCGTGCACCTCCGCCTGCAAAGCCGGCGCCTCCGTTCGCAAAGCCTGTGCCTCCGCCTGCAAAGCTTGCGCCTCCGCCAGCAGTGTGCGCGCCTCCGTCTGCAATGCCTGCGCCTCCGCCTGCAACGCCTGCGCCCCCGCCTGCAAAGCCTGCGCCTCCGCCTCAAAAGCCTGCGCCTCCGCCTCAGCGTGCACCTCCGCCTGCAAAGCCGGCGCCTCCGTTCGCAAAGCCTGTGCCTCCGCCTGCAAAGCTTGCGCCTCCGCCAGCAGTGTGCGCGCCTCCGTCTGCAATGCCTGCGCCTCCGCCTGCAACGCCTGCGCCCCCGCCTGCAAAGCCTGCGCCTCCGCCTCAAAAGCCTGCGCCTCCGCCTCAGCGTGCACCTCCGCCTGCAAAGCCGGCGCCTCCGTTCGCAAAGCCTGTGCCTCCGCCTGCAAAGCTTGCGCCTCCGCCAGCAGTGTGCGCGCCTCCGTCTGCAATGCCTGCGCCTCCGCCTGCAACGCCTGCGCCCCCGCCTGCAAAGCCTGCGCCTCCGCCTCAAAAGCCTGCGCCTCCGCCTCAGCGTGCACCTCCGCCTGCAAAGCCGGCGCCTCCGTTCGCAAAGCCTGTGCCTCCGCCTGCAAAGCTTGCGCCTCCGCCAGCAGTGTGCGCGCCTCCGTCTGCAATGCCTGCGCCTCCGCCTGCAACGCCTGCGCCCCCGCCTGCAAAGCCTGCGCCTCCGCCTCAAAAGCCTGCGCCTCCGCCTCAGCGTGCACCTCCGCCTGCAAAGCCGGCGCCTCCGTTCGCAAAGCCTGTGCCTCCGCCTGCAAAGCTTGCGCCTCCGCCAGCAGTGTGCGCGCCTCCGTCTGCAATGCCTGCGCCTCCGCCTGCAACGCCTGCGCCCCCGCCTGCAAAGCCTGCGCCTCCGCCTCAAAAGCCTGCGCCTCCGCCTCAGCGTGCACCTCCGCCTGCAAAGCCGGCGCCTCCGTTCGCAAAGCCTGTGCCTCCGCCTGCAAAGCTTGCGCCTCCGCCAGCAGTGTGCGCGCCTCCGTCTGCAATGCCTGCGCCTCCGCCTGCAACGCCTGCGCCCCCGCCTGCAAAGCCTGCGCCTCCGCCTCAAAAGCCTGCGCCTCCGCCTCAGCGTGCACCTCCGCCTGCAAAGCCGGCGCCTCCGTTCGCAAAGCCTGTGCCTCCGCCTGCAAAGCTTGCGCCTCCGCCAGCAGTGTGCGCGCCTCCGTCTGCAATGCCTGCGCCTCCGCCTGCAACGCCTGCGCCCCCGCCTGCAAAGCCTGCGCCTCCGCCTCAAAAGCCTGCGCCTCCGCCTCAGCGTGCACCTCCGCCTGCAAAGCCGGCGCCTCCGTTCGCAAAGCCTGTGCCTCCGCCTGCAAAGCTTGCGCCTCCGCCAGCAGTGTGCGCGCCTCCGTCTGCAATGCCTGCGCCTCCGCCTGCAACGCCTGCGCCCCCGCCTGCAAAGCCTGCGCCTCCGCCTCAAAAGCCTGCGCCTCCGCCTCAGCGTGCACCTCCGCCTGCAAAGCCGGCGCCTCCGTTCGCAAAGCCTGTGCCTCCGCCTGCAAAGCTTGCGCCTCCGCCAGCAGTGTGCGCGCCTCCGTCTGCAATGCCTGCGCCTCCGCCTGCAACGCCTGCGCCCCCGCCTGCAAAGCCTGCGCCTCCGCCTCAAAAGCCTGCGCCTCCGCCTCAGCGTGCACCTCCGCCTGCAAAGCCGGCGCCTCCGTTCGCAAAGCCTGTGCCTCCGCCTGCAAAGCTTGCGCCTCCGCCAGCAGTGTGCGCGCCTCCGTCTGCAATGCCTGCGCCTCCGCCTGCAACGCCTGCGCCCCCGCCTGCAAAGCCTGCGCCTCCGCCTCAAAAGCCTGCGCCTCCGCCTCAGCGTGCACCTCCGCCTGCAAAGCCGGCGCCTCCGTTCGCAAAGCCTGTGCCTCCGCCTGCAAAGCTTGCGCCTCCGCCAGCAGTGTGCGCGCCTCCGTCTGCAATGCCTGCGCCTCCGCCTGCAACGCCTGCGCCCCCGCCTGCAAAGCCTGCGCCTCCGCCTCAAAAGCCTGCGCCTCCGCCTCAGCGTGCACCTCCGCCTGCAAAGCCGGCGCCTCCGTTCGCAAAGCCTGTGCCTCCGCCTGCAAAGCTTGCGCCTCCGCCAGCAGTGTGCGCGCCTCCGTCTGCAATGCCTGCGCCTCCGCCTGCAAAGTCTGCGCCTCCGCCTGCAATGCCTGCACCTCCGCCTGCAACGCCTGTGCCTCCGCCTGCAAAACCTGCGCCTTCGCCTGCAAAGCCTGCGCCTCCGCCTGCAAGGCTTGCACCTCCGCCTGCAATGCCTGCGCCTCCGCCTACAATGCCTGCCCCTCCGCCTGCAATGCCTGCGCCTCCGCCTGCAATGCGTGCGCCTCTGCCTGCAATGCCTGCGCCTCCGCCTGCAATGCCTGCGCCTCCGCCTGCAAACCCTCCGCCTCCTCGTGCAATGCCTGCGCCTCCGCCTGCAATGCCTGCGCCTCCGCCTGCAATGCGTGCGCCTCTGCCTGCAATGCCTGCGCCTCCGCCTGCAATGCCTGCGCCTCCGCCTGCAAACCCTCCGCCTCCTCGTGCACTGCCTGCGCCTGCGCCTGCAATGCCCGCGCCTCCGACTGCAAAGCCTGCGCCCCCACATGCAATGCCTGCGCGTCCGCTTGCAATTCTTGCGCCTCCGCCTGCAATGCCTACGCTTTCGCCTGCGAAGCCTGCGCCTCTGATTGCAAAGCCTGCGCCTCCGCCTGCAAAGCCTGCGCCTCCGCTCGCAAAGCCTGCGCCTCCGCCTGCAATGCCTGCGCCTCCGCCTACAATGCGAGCGACTCCGTCTGCAAAGCCTGTGCCTCTGTCTGCAAAGCTTGCGCCTCCGCCTGCAATGCTCGCGCCTCCGCCTGTAATGCCTGCACCTCCGCCTGCGAAGCCTGCGCCTCCGCTTGCAAAGCCTGCGCCTGTGCCTGCAAAGCCTGCGCCTCCGCCTGCAAAGCCTATGCCTCCGCTCGCAAAGCCTGCGCCTCCGCCTACAAAGCCTGCGCTTCCGCCTGCAAAGCCTGTTCCTTCGCTTGCAAACCCTGCTCCTCCGCCTGTAATTCCTGCGCCTCCGCCTGCAATGCCCGCGCCACCACCTGTAATGCCTGCGCCTCCGCCTGCAAACCCTGCACCTCCGCCTGCAATGCCTGCACCTCCACCTGCAATGCCCGCGCCTCTGCCTGCAATGCCCGCGCCCCTGTCTGCAAAGCCTGTGCCTCCGCCTTCAAAGCTTGCGCCTCCGCCTGCAATGCGCGCGCCTCCGCCTGCAATGCCTGCACCTCCGCCTGCAATGCCTGCGCCTCCGCCTGCAACGCCTGCGCCTCCGCCTGCAAAGCCTGCGCCTCTGCCTGCAAAGCCTGCGCCTCCGCTCGCAAAGCCTGCGCCTCCGCCTACAAAGCCTGCGCTTCCGCCTGCAAAGCCTGCGCCTCCGCCTGCAATGCGCGCGCCTCCGTCTGCAATGCCTGCACCTCCGCCTGCGAAGCCTGCGCCTCCGCTTGCAAAGCCTGCGCCTCTGCCTGCAAAGCTGCGCCTCTGCCTGCAAAGCCTACGCCTCCGCTCGCAAAGCCTGCGCCTCCGCCTGCATTGCCTGCGCCTCCCCCTGTAATACCTGCGACTGCGCCTGCAATGCCTGCGCCTCCGCCTACAAAGCCTGCGCCTCCGCCTGCAAAGCCAGCGCGTCCGCCTGAAAAGCTTGCACCTCCGCCGACAAAGCCTGTGCCTCCGCCTGCAAAGCCTACGCCTCTGCCTGCAAAGCCTGCGCCTCCGCCTGCAAAGCCTGCGCCTCCGCCTACAAAGCCTGCGCCTCCGCCTGCAAAGCCTGTGCCTCTGCCTGCAATGCCCGCGCCTCCGTCTGCAAAGCCTGCGCCTCCGCCTGCAAAGCCTTCGCCTTCGCTTGCAAAGCCTGCGCCTCCGCCTGCAAGCCTTGCACCTCCCCCTGCAATGCCTGCGCCTCCGCCTGCAAAGCCTGCGCCTCCGCCTGCAATGCCCGCGCCTCCGCCTGCAATGCCAGCGCCTCCGCCTGCAAAGCCTGTGCCTCTGTCTGCAAAGCTTGCGCCTCCGCCTGCAATGCCCGCGCCTCCGCCTGCAATGCCAGCGCCTCCGCCTGCAAAGCCTGTGCCTCTGTCTGCAAAGCTTGCGCCTCCGCCTGCAATGCCCGCGCCTCCGCCTGCAATGCCAGCGCCTCCGCCTGCAAAGCCTGTGCCTCTGTCTGCAAAGCTTGCGCCTCCGCCTGCAATGCCCGCGCCTCCGCCTGCAATGCCAGCGCCTCCGCCTGCAAAGCCTGTGCCTCTGTCTGCAAAGCTTGCGCCTCCGCCTGCAATGCCCGCGCCTCCGCCTGCAATGCCAGCGCCTCCGCCTGCAAAGCCTGTGCCTCTGTCTGCAAAGCTTGCGCCTCCGCCTGCAATGCTCGCGCCTCCGCCTGTAATGCCTGCGCCTCCGCCTGCGAAGCCTGCGCCTCCGCTTGCAAAGCCTGCGCCTCTGCCTGCAAAGCCTGCGCCTCCGCCTGCAAAGCCTATGCCTCTGCTCGCAAAGCCTGCGCCTCTGCCTGCAATGCTTGCGCCTTCGCCTGTAATGCCTGCGCCTCCGCCTGCAATGACTGCGCCTCCGCCTACAAAGCCTGCGCCTCTGCCTGCAAAGCTTGCGCCTCCGCCTGCAAAGCCTGCGCCTCAACCTGCAAAGCCTGCGCCTCCGCCTGCAAAGCGTGCGCCTCCGCCTCAAAAGACTGCGGCTCCGCCTCAAAAGCGTGCACCTCCGCCTGCAAAGCCTGCGCCTCCGTACGCAAAGCCTGTGCCTCCGCCTACAAAGCCTGCGGCTCCGCCTGCAAAGCCTGTTCCTTCGCTTGCAAACCCTGCTCCTCCGCCTGTAATTCCTGCGCCTCCGCCTGCAATGCCCGCGCCACCACCTGTAATGCCTGCGCCTCCGCCTGCAAAGCCTGCACCTCCGCCTGCAATGCCTGCACCTCCACCTGCAATGCCCGCGCCTCTGCCTGCAATGCCCGCGCCCCTGTCTGCAAAGCCTGTGCCTCCGCCTTCAAAGCTTGCGCCTCTGCCTGCAATGCGCGCGCCTCCGTCTGCAATGCCTGCACCTCCGCCTGCGAAGCCTGCGCCTCCGCTTGCAAAGCCTGCGCTTCTGCCTGCAAAGCTGCGCCTCTGCCTGCAAAGCCTACGCCTCCACTCGCAAAGCCTGCGCCTCCGCCTGCATTGCCTGCGCCTCCGCCTGTAATACCTGCGACGGTGCCTGCAATGCCTGCGCCTCCGCCTACAAAGCCTGCGCCTCCGCCTGCAAAGCCTGCGCCTCCGCCTGCAAAGCCTGCACCTCCGCCGACAAAGCCTGTGCCTCCGCCTGCAAAGCCTGCACCTCCGCCGACAAAGCCTGTGCCTCCGCCTGCAAAGCCTGTGCCTCTGCTTGCAAAGCCTGCGCCTCCGCCTGCAAAGCCTGCGCCTCCGCCTACAAAGCCTGCGCCTCCGCCTGCGAAGCCTGCGCCTCCGCTTGCAAAGCCTGCGCCTCTGCTTGCAAAGCTGCGCCTCTGCCTGCAAAGCCTACGCCTCCGCTCGCAAAGCCTGCGCCTCCGCCTGCATTGCCTGCGCCTCCCCCTGTAATACCTGCGACTGCGCCTGCAATGCCTGCGCCTCCGCCTACAAAGCCTGCGCCTCCGCCTGCAAAGCCCGCGCGTCCGCCTGAAAAGCTTGCACCTCCGCCGACAAAGCCTGTGCCTCCGCCTGCAAAGCTTGCGCCTCTGCCTGCAAAGCCTGCGCCTCCGCCTGCAAAGCCTGCGCCTCCGCCTACAAAGCCTGCGCCTCCGCCTGCAAAGCCTGTGCCTCTGCCTGCAATGCCCGCGCCTCCGCCTGCAATCCCCGCGCCTCCGTCTGCAAAGCCTGCGCCTCCGCCTGCAAAGCCTGCGCCTCCGCCTACAAAGCCTGCGCCTCCGCCTGCAAAGCCTGTGCCTCTGCCTGCAATGCCCGCGCCTCCGCCTGCAATCCCCGCGCCTCCGTCTGCAAAGCCTGCGCCTCCGCCTGCAAAGCCTTGGCCTTCGCTTGCAAAGCCTGCGCCTCCGCCTGCAAGCCTTGCACCTCCCCCTGCAATGCCTGCGCCTCCGCCTGCAAAGCCTGCGCCTCCGCCTGCAATGCCTGCGCCTCCGCCAGCAACGCCTGCGCCTCCGCCTGCAAAGCCTGCGCCTCCGCCTGCAAAGCCTGTGCCTCTGCCTGCAATGCCCGCGCCTCCGCCTGCAATCCCCGCGCCTCCGTCTGCAAAGCCTGCGCCTCCGCCTGCAAAGCCTGCACCTCCGCCTGCAAAGCCTGCGCCTCCGCCTGCAAGGCCTGCACCTCCGCCTGCAATGCCTGCGCCTCCGCCTGCAACGCCTGCGCCTCCGCCTGCAATGCCTGCGCCTCCACCTGCAATGCCCGCGCCTCCGCCTACAAAGCGTGCGACTCCGCCTGCAAAGCCTGCGCCTCCGTCTGCAAAGCCTGCGCCTCCGCCTGCAAAGCCTGCACCTCCGCCTGCAAAGCCTGCGCCTCCGCCTGCAAGGCCTGCACCTCCGCCTGCAATGCCTGCGCCTCCGCCTGCAACGCCTGCGCCTCCGCCTGCAATGCCTGCGCCTCCACCTGCAATGCCCGCGCCTCCGCCTACAAAGCGTGCGACTCCGCCTGCAAAGCCTGCGCCTCCGTCTGCAAAGCCTGCGCCTCCGCCTGCAAAGCCTGCACCTCCGCCTGCAAAGCCTGCGCCTCCGCCTGCAAGGCCTGCACCTCCGCCTGCAATGCCTGCGCCTCCGCCTGCGAAGCCTGGGCCTCCGATTGCAAAGCCTGCGCCTTCGCCTGCAAAACTTGTACCTCCGCTCGCAAAGCCTGCGCCTCCGCCTGCAATGCTTGCGCCTCCGCCTGTAATGCCTGCACCTCCGCCTGCGAAGCCTGCGCCTCCGCTTGCAAAGCCTGCGCCTCTGCCTGCAAAGCCTGCGCCTCCGCCTGCAAAGCCTATGCCTCTGCTCGCAAAGCCTGCGCCTCTGCCTGCAATGCTTGCGCCTCCGCCTGTAATGCCTGCGCCTCCGCCTGCAATGACTGCGCCTCCGCCTACAAAGCCTGCGCCTCTGCCTGCAAAGCTTGCGCCTCCGCCTGCAAAGCCTGCGCCTCAACCTGCAAAGCCTGCGCCTCCGCCTGCAAAGCGTGCGCCTCCGCCTCAAAAGACTGCGCCTCCGCCTCAAAAGCGTGCACCTCCGCCTGCAAAGCCTGCGCCTCCGTACGCAAAGCCTGTGCCTCCGCCTACAAAGCCTGCGGCTCCGCTTGCAAAGCCTGTTCCTTCGCTTGCAAACCCTGCGCCTCCGCCTGTAAATCCTGCGCCTCCGCCTGCAATGCGCGCGCCTCCGCCTGCAATGCCCGCACCTCCGTTTGCAAAGTCTGCCCCTCCGCCTGTAAAGCCTGCTCCTCCGCAGTAAAGCCTGTGCCCCCGGCTACAATGCTTGCACCTTCGCCTGCAAAGCCTGCGCCTTCGCCGGCAATGCCCGCGCCTCCGCCTGCAAAGCCCGCGCCGCTGCCGACAATGCCTGCGCCTCCGCCTGCGAAACCTACACCTCCGCCTGTAAAGCCTGCGCCTCCGCCTGCAAAGCTTGCGCCTCCGCCTGCAAAGCCCGCGCCGCTGCCGACAATGCCTGCGCCTCCGCCTGCGAAACCTACACCTCCGCCTGTAAAGCCTGCGCCTCCGCCTGCAAAGCTTGCGCCTCCGCCTGCAAAGCCTGCACCTCCGCCTGCAACGCCTGCTGCTCTGCTTGCAAAGCCTGCACCTCCGCCTCCAAATTCTGCGCTTCCGCCTGCAAAGCCTGCGCCTCCATCTGCAATGCCTGCGCCTCTGCCTGCAATGCCTGCGCCTCCGCCTGCAATGCCTGCGCCTCCGCCTGCAAAGCCTACACCTCCGCCTGCAAAGCCTGCGCCTCCGCCTGCAAAGCCTGCACCTCCGCCTGCAACGCCTGCTGCTCTGCTTGCAACGCCTGCACCTCCGCCTCCAAATTCTGCGCTTCCGCCTGCAAAGCCTGCGCCTCCGCCTGCAAAGCCTGCACCTCCGCCTGCAACGCCTGCTGCTCTGCTTGCAACGCCTGCACCTCCGCCTCCAAATTCTGCGCTTCCGCCTGCAAAGCCTGCGCCTCCGCCTGCAAAGCCTGCACCTCCGCCTGCAACGCCTGCTGCTCTGCTTGCAACGCCTGCACCTCCGCCTCCAAATTCTGCGCTTCCGCCTGCAAAGCCTGCGCCTCCGCCTGCAAAGCCTGCACCTCCGCCTGCAACGCCTGCTGCTCTGCTTGCAACGCCTGCACCTCCGCCTCCAAATTCTGCGCTTCCGCCTGCAAAGCCTGCGCCTCCGCCTGCAAAGCCTGCACCTCCGCCTGCAACGCCTGCTGCTCTGCTTGCAACGCCTGCACCTCCGCCTCCAAATTCTGCGCTTCCGCCTGCAAAGCCTGCGCCTCCGCCTGCAAAGCCTGCACCTCCGCCTGCAACGCCTGCTGCTCTGCTTGCAACGCCTGCACCTCCGCCTCCAAATTCTGCGCTTCCGCCTGCAAAGCCTGCGCCTCCGCCTGCAAAGCCTGCACCTCCGCCTGCAACGCCTGCTGCTCTGCTTGCAACGCCTGCACCTCCGCCTCCAAATTCTGCGCTTCCGCCTGCAAAGCCTGCGCCTCCGCCTGCAAAGCCTGCACCTCCGCCTGCAACGCCTGCTGCTCTGCTTGCAACGCCTGCACCTCCGCCTCCAAATTCTGCGCTTCCGCCTGCAAAGCCTGCGCCTCCGCCTGCAAAGCCTGCACCTCCGCCTGCAACGCCTGCTGCTCTGCTTGCAACGCCTGCACCTCCGCCTCCAAATTCTGCGCTTCCGCCTGCAAAGCCTGCGCCTCCGCCTGCAAAGCCTGCACCTCCGCCTGCAACGCCTGCTGCTCTGCTTGCAACGCCTGCACCTCCGCCTCCAAATTCTGCGCTTCCGCCTGCAAAGCCTGCGCCTCCGCCTGCAAAGCCTGCACCTCCGCCTGCAACGCCTGCTGCTCTGCTTGCAACGCCTGCACCTCCGCCTCCAAATTCTGCGCTTCCGCCTGCAAAGCCTGCGCCTCCGCCTGCAAAGCCTGCACCTCCGCCTGCAACGCCTGCTGCTCTGCTTGCAACGCCTGCACCTCCGCCTCCAAATTCTGCGCTTCCGCCTGCAAAGCCTGCGCCTCCGCCTGCAACGCCTGCGCCTCCGCCTGCAAAGCCTGCGCCTCCGCCTGCAAAGCCTGCACCTCCGCCTGCAAAGCCTGCTGCTCTGCCTACAAAGCCTGCACCTCCGCCTCCAAATTCTGCGCCTCCAAAGCCTACGCCTCCATCTGCAATGCCTGCGCCTCCGCCTGCAATGCCCGCGCCTCCGCCTACAAACCCTGCGCCTCCGCCTGCAAAGCCTGCGCCTCCGCCTGGAATGCTTGCGCCTGCGCTTGCAATGCCTTCGCCTCCGCCTGCAATGCCTGCGCCTCTGCTTGCAAAGCCTGCGCCTCTGCCTGCAAAGCCTACGCCTCCGCCTGCAAGGCTTGCGCCTCCGCCTGCAAAGCCTGCGCTTCCGCCTGCATAGCCTACGACTCTGCTGCAATGCCTGCGCCTTCGCCTGCAAAGCCTGCGCCTCCGCCTGCAATGCCTGCGCCTCCGCCTACAAAGCTTGCGCCTCTGCCTACAACGCTTGCGCCTCCGCCTGCAAAGCCTGCATCTTCGCCTGCAAAGCCTGCGCCTCCGCCTACAAAGCCTGCGCCTCCGCCTACAAAGCCTGTGCCTCCGCCTGCAAACCCTGCACCTTCGCCTGAAACCCTGCGCCTCCGCCTGCAAAGCCAACGCCTCTGCCTGCAATGCCTGGCCCTCCGTCTGCAATGCCTGCGCCTCCGCATGCAATGCCTGCAAGTCCACCTGCAATGCCTGCGCCTCCGCCTGCAATGCCTGCGTCTCCGCCTGCAATGCCTGCGCCTCCGCCTGCGATGCCTGCGCCTCCGCTTGCGAAGCCTGCGCCTCCGCTTGCAAAGCCTGGGCCTCTGCCATCAAAGCCTGCGCCTTCGCCTGCAAAGCATGCGCCTCCGCTTGCAAAGCCTGCGCCTTCGCGTGCAAAGCCTGCGCCTTCACCTGCAATGCTTGCGCCTCCGCCTGTAATGCCTGCGCCTCCGCCTGCAATGCGTGCGCCTCCACCTACAAAGCCTGGGCCTCCGCTTGCAAAGCGCGCGCCTCCGCTTGCAAAGCCTGCGCCACCGCCTGCAAAGCCTGCGCCTTTGCCTGCAAAGCCTGCTCCTCCGCCTGCAAAGCCTGGTCGTCCGCCTGCAAAGCCTGCGCCTCTGCCTGCAAAGCCTACGCCTCCGCCTGCAATGCCTGGGCCTCCGCCTGCAATGCCTGCGCCTCTGCCTGCAAAGCCTACGCCTCCGCCTGCAATGCCTGGGCCTCCGCCTGCAATGCCTGCGCCTCTGCCTGCAAAGCCTACGCCTCCGCCTGCAATGCCTGGGCCTCCGCCTGCAATGCCTGCGCCTCTGCCTGCAAAGCCTACGCCTCCGCCTGCAATGCCTGGGCCTCCGCCTGCAATGCCTGCGCCTCTGCCTGCAAAGCCTACGCCTCCGCCTGCAATGCCTGGGCCTCCGCCTGCAATGCCTGCGCCTCTGCCTGCAAAGCCTACGCCTCCGCCTGCAATGCCTGGGCCTCCGCCTGCAATGCCTGCGCCTCTGCCTGCAAAGCCTACGCCTCCGCCTGCAATGCCTGGGCCTCCGCCTGCAATGCCTGCGCCTCTGCTTGCACAGCCTGCGCCTCCGCCTGCAATGCCCGCGCCTCCGCCTGTAATGCCTGCGCCTCCGCCTGCAAAGCCTGGTCGTTCGCCTGCAAAGCCTGTGCCTCCGCCTGCAAACCCTACGCCTCCGCCTGCAATGCCCGAACCTCCGCCTGCAATGCCCGCGCCACCACCTGTAATGCCTGCGCCTCCGCCTGCAAAGCCTGCGCATCCACCTGCAATGCCTGCACCTCCACCTCCAATTCTCGCGCCTCCGCCTGCAATGCCCGCGCCCCTGTTTGCAAGGCCTGTGCCTCCGCCTGCAAAGCTTGCGCCTCCGCCTGCAATGCGCGCGAATTCGTCTGCAATGCCTGCACCTACGCCTGCGAAGCTTGCGCCTCCACTTGCAAAGCCTGCGCCTCTGCCTGCAAAGCCTGCGCCTCTGCATGCAAAGCCTACGCCTCCGCTCGCAAAGCCTGCGCCTCTGCCTGCATTGCCTGCGCCTCCGCCTGTAATACCTGCGCCTGCGCCTGCAATGCCTGCGCCTCCGCCTATAAAGCATGCGCCTCCGCCTACAAAGCCCGCGCCTCCGCCTGCAAAGCCTCCGCCACCGCCGACAAAGCCTGTGCCTCCGCCTTCAAAGCCTGCGCCTCCGTCAGCAAAGCCTGCGCCTCCGCCTGCAAAGCCTGCGCCTCCGCCTACAAAGCCTGGGCCTCCGCCTGCAAAGCCTGTGCCTCTGCCTGCAATGCCCGCGCCTCTGCCTGCAATCCCCGCGCCTCCGTCTGCAAAGCCTACGCCTCCGCCTGCAAAGCCTTTGCCTTCGCCTGCAAAGCCTACGCCTTTGCCTGCAAGGCTTGCACCTCCGCCTGCAATGCCTGCGCCTCCGCCTGCAAAGCCTGCACCTCGCCTGCAATACCTGCGCCTCCGCCTGCAAAGCTTGCGCCTCCGCCTGCAAAACCTGCGCCTCCGCCTGCAATGCCTGCGCCTCCGCCTGCAATGCCTGCGCCTCCGCCTGCAATGCCTGCGCCTCCGCCTGCAAAGCATGCGCCTCCGCCTGCAAGGCTTGCTCCTCCGCCTACAGAGCCTGCGCTTTTGCCTGCATAGCCCGCCTCCGCCTGCAAAGCCTGCGCATCCGCCTGCAAAGCCTGCGCCTTCGCCTACAAAGCTTGCGCCTCCGCCTCCAAAGCTTGCGCCTCCGCCTGCAAGGCATGCGCCTCCGCCTGCAAAGCCTGCGCATCCGCCTGCAAAGCCTGCGCCTTCGCCTACAAAGCTTGCGCCTCCGCCTCCAAAGCTTGCGCCTCCGCCTGCAAGGCATGCGCCTCCGCCTGCAAAGCCTGCACCTCCGCCTATAAAGCCTGCGCCTCCGCCTACAAAGCCTGCGCCTCCGCGTACAAACCCTGCGCCTCCGCCTGAAACCCTACGCCTCCGCCTGCAAACGCGGCAGCTCCGCCTGCAAAGCCTGCACCTCCGCCTATAAAGCCTGCGCCTCCGCCTACAAAGCCTGCGCCTCCGCGTACAAACCCTGCGCCTCCGCCTGAAACCCTACGCCTCCGCCTGCAAACGCGGCAGCTCCGCCTGCAAAGCCTGCGGCTCCGCCTGCAAAGCCTGCGGCTCCGCCTGCAATGCCTGCCCCTCTGCTTGCACACCCTGTGCCTCCACCTGCAATGCCTGCGCCTCTGCCTGCAATGCCTACGCCTCCGTCTGCAAAGCGTGCGCCTCTTCATGCAATGCCTGCGCGTCCGCCTGCAATTCTTGTGCCTCTGCCTGCAATTCTTGCGCCTCTGCCTGCAATGCCTGGGCCTCCGCCTGCGAAGCCTGCGCCTCAGCTTGCAAAGCCTGCGCCTCTACCTGCAAAGCCTGCGCCTTCGCCTGCAAAGCCTCCGCCTCCGCTCGCAAAGCCTGCGCCTCCGCGTGCAAAGCCTGCGCCTCCGCTTGCAATGCCTGCGCCTCCGCCTGTAATGCCTCCGCCTCCGTCTGCAATGCCTGTGCCTCTGCCTACAAAGCCTGCGCTTCCGCCTGCAAAGCCCGCGCCTCTGCTTGCAAAGCCTGCGCCACCGCCAGCAAAGCCTGCGCCTCCGCTTGCAAAGCCTGCGCCCTTGCCTTGAAAGCCTGCGCCTCCGCCTGCAAAGCCTGCGCCTGCGTCTACAAAGCCTGCGCGTCCGCCTGCAACGCCTGCGCCTCCGCCTGCAAAGCCTGCGCCTCCGCTTGCAAAGCCTGCGCCCTTGCCTTGAAAGCCTGCGCCTCCGCCTGCAAAGCCTGCGCCTGCGTCTACAAAGCCTGCGCGTCCGCCTGCAACGCCTGCGCCTCCGCCTGCAAAGCGTGCGCCTCCGCCTGAAATGCCCGCGCCTCTGCCTGCAATGCCCGCGCCTACGCGTGGAATGCCCGCGCCTATGTCTGCAAAGCCTGCGCCTCTGTCTACAAAGCCTACGCCTTCGCCTGCAAAGAATGCGCCTCCGCCTGGAATGCCTGCACCTCCATCTGCAATGCATGCGCATCTGCCTGCAAAGCCTGCGCCTCCGCCTGCAAGGCATGCGCCTCCGCCTACAAAGCCAGAGCCTCCGCCTACAAAGCTTGTGCCTCCGCCTGCAAAGCCTGCGCCTCCGCCTACAAACGCTGTGCCTCCGCCTGCAATGCCCGCGCCTCCGCCTGCAATGCTTGCGCCTCCGCCTGCAATGCTTGCGCCTCCGCCTGCAATGCCTGCGCCTCCGCCTGCAAAGCCTGCGCCTCCGCCTGCAATGCCTACGCCTCCACCTGCAATGCCCGCGCCTCCGCCTGCAATGCCCGCGCCTCCGACTGCAAAGCCTGCGCCTCCGCCTGCAAAGCCTGCACCCCCGCGTGCAAAGCCTGCGCCTGCGCATGCAATGCCTGCGCGTCCGCCTGCAAAACATGCGCCTCCGCGTGCAATACCTGCGCCTCCGCCTCCAATGCCTGCGCCTCCGCCTGCAATGCCTGCGCCTCCGCCTGCAGAGCCCGCGCCTCCGACTGCAAAGCTTGCGCCTCCGCCTGCAATGCCCGCGCCTACGCCCGCAATGCCTGCACCTCCGCCTGCAAAGCCTGCGCCTCCGCCTGCGAAGCCTGCGCCTCTGCCTGCAAAGCCTGCGCCTCCGCCTGCAAAGCCTACGCCTCCGCTCGCAAAGCCTGCGCCTCCGCCTGCAATGCCTGCGCCTCCGCCTGCAAAGCCTGCGCCTCCGCCTGCGAAGCCTGCGCCTCTGCCTGCAAAGCCTGCGCCTCCGCCTGCAAAGCCTACGCCTCCGCTCGCAAAGCCTGCGCCTCCGCCTGCAATGCCTGCGCCTCCGCCTGGAATGCCTGCGCCTTTGCCTGCAATGCCGGGGCCTCCGCCTACAAAGCCTGCGCCTCCGCCTGCAAAGCCCGCGCCTCCGCCGGCAAAGCCTGCGCCACCCCCGACAAAGCATGTGCCTCCGCCTGCAAAGCCTGCGCCTTTGCCTGCAATGCCGGGGCCTCCGCCTACAAAGCCTGCGCCTCCGCCTGCAAAGCCCGCGCCTCCGCCGGCAAAGCCTGCGCCACCCCCGACAAAGCATGTGCCTCCGCCTGCAAAGCCTGCGCCTCTGCATGCAATGCCCGCGCCTCCGCCTGCAATGCCTACACCTCCGTCTGCAAAGCCTGCGCCTCTGCCTGCAAAGTCTGCGCCTTCGCCTGCAAAGAATGCGTCTTCGCTTGGAATGCTTGCGCCTCCGTCTGCAATGCCTGCGCCTCTGCCTGCCATGCTTGCACCTCCGCCTGCAAAGCCTGCGCCTCCGCCTACAAAGCCTGCGCCTCCGCCTGCAAAGCCTGCGCCTCTGCCTGCAAAGTCTGCGCCTTCGCCTGCAAAGAATGCGTCTTCGCTTGGAATGCTTGCGCCTCCGTCTGCAATGCCTGCGCCTCTGCCTGCCATGCTTGCACCTCCGCCTGCAAAGCCTGCGCCTCCGCCTACAAAGCTTGCGCCTCCACCTCCATCGCTTGCGCCTCCGCCTGCAAAGCCTGCGCCTCCGCCTGCAAAGCTTGCGCCTCCGCCTGCAAAGCCTGCGCCTCTGCCTACAAAGCCTGCGCCTCTGCCTACAAAGCATGCGCCTCCGCCTGCAAAGCCTGCGCCTCCGCCTGCAAAGCTTGCGCCTCCGCCTCCATCGCTTGCGCCTCCGCCTGCAAAGCCTGCGCCTCCGCCTGCAAAGCTTGCGCCTCCGCCTGCAAAGCCTGCGCCTCTGCCTACAAAGCCTGCGCCTCTGCCTACAAAGCATGCGCCTCCGCCTACAAACCCTACGCCTGTGCATGAAACCCTGAGCCTCCGCCTGCAATGCCTGCGCCTTTGCCTGCAATGCCTGCCCCTCCGCCTGCACAACCTGCGCCTCCACCTGCAATGCCTACGCCTCCGCCTGCAAAGCATGCGCCTTCGCCTGCAAAGCCTGCGCCTCCGCCTGCAAAGCCTGTGCCTCCGCCGGCAAAGCCTGCGCCTCTGCCTACAAAGCCTACGCCTTGGCCTGCAAAGCCTGCCCCTTCGCCTGCAAAGCCTGTGCCGCTGCCTGCAATTTCTGCGCCTTCGCGTGCAATGCCTGCGCCTCCGCCTGCAATGTCGGCACCTCTGCCGGCAAAGCGTGCGCCTTCGCTTGCAATGCCTGTGCCTCCGTTTGCAAAGCCTGGGCCTTCGACTGCAATGCCTGCGCCTCCACCTGCAAAGCCTGCACCTCCGCCTCCAAAGCTTGCGCCTCCGCCGACAAAGCCTGCACCTCCGACTACAAAGCCTGCACCTCCGCCTGCAAAGCTTGCGCCTCCGCCTGCAAAGCCTACGCCTCTGTTTGGAAAGCCTGCGCCTCCGCCTGCAAAGCTTGCGCCTACGCCGACAAAGGATGCGCCTCTGCCTCCAAAGCCTGCGCCTCCGCCTGCGTCTGCAAAGCTTGCATTTGCTTCTGCACAGCCTGGGGCTGTGCTTGCAAAGCTTGCACCTTCTCCTTCAAAGCCTAGGCCGGGGCCTGCCATTGCACCTGCAAAGCTTGCGCTTGCACGTGCACCTACAAAGCCTGCACCTACTTTTGTGCCTGGGCCTGTGCCTACAAAAACATGCACCTGCAAAGCCTGCAGTGTGCCTGCGCTTGCACCATAAAAGCCTGCACCTACAAATGCTTTGCCTTCCGCCTTTTAGTGCAAAGCCTACACCTGCACTTTGGCAACGAGGGCGTGAATCTGCGAACCCTGCGCCTGTGCGTGCAAAGTCTGAGCCTGCAAAGTTTGTACCTGTGCCTACAAAATGTGTTTGTGTGCTTGCAAAGTTTGTGCTTGCACCTGCATCTGCGCCTGCGCTGCACCTGCGCCTGCGCCTTCAAAGCATGAGCCTTTGAGTACAAAGCCTACTTGTGTGCCTGCAAAGTCTGCAGCTACACTTGCAAAGCATACACCTACACTTGCA
>SZWC01006690.1:19988-39760 GCA_023375785.1 Penium margaritaceum | reverse complement strand
AAACGGGATCTGGAGATCCACGGATCCAATCTACGGAGACACGGATGTTGGGAAATCTACGTGGTGCCGTCCCGAAGTTGGTCTGATTGTCTTTCGTGGTTCACGTCTTCTGTCTTAGGTGAGTCGGAGACTGAGCATGAGCTTTCTAGTCGCCTCACGCTATGTGAAGGAATTTAGAGACAGTCACTTTTGTGAAGGCAATAATGCAATTTTGCATTAGTTTTTGTAATGCACATGATCAAAAAAATTATAGGGCTGGTAATGAGCTCTCCAACGCACCAAATGGTGTGCGATTTGGTTAAGTGTAGCCCAAGTTACGCTTGCTGACGTGCAGGTCTCACCCACCACAAAAGCCTGACGCCGCCACACGTCGTGGCGCATTCCTTCACGTGTGAAGCACCTTTTCCAAGGCGCAGATCCCATTGCACGTGCCAGAAGGGTCTCTTGCACTGTTTCCATGCACCTTCACTACTTTTGGGTCGAGTTCAGTGATGGGGTGCGACGAGGTTTGAATCCTGTTCGTGGACCTGCAGTCAGAGTTTTGACCAAGTTCCCGAGTAACAAAACATACTACTGAGTTTCGGACGACGAGCCAGGATTCTGGGTAAGTCCCTCAGTAACTAACTGCATTACAGGATCTGGTGGATTATACACTAGACGCTTCGGCAGACCTTCCGGAGCGAAATCTCCAGATGGAACTTTTGTTACTCGGTCCGGTCGATTATTCACCTGATTTTGAGTCGCGGCCGGCTCCCAGAACCGCCGTTCACACCCCAACTTTGGAATCCAATATCTCCCTTGATACTTGTCCAAATCCAGGAAAACAACTTCCACAGGATTGAGCCACTCGTCAACTTTCAGGGACAATCCTTTATTTGAGGATCGGAGCAACCTTCTAGCCACTAGATCCAACTGCAAGGAATTTCCTCTTTGTGGCGGCTCGTCGGCACCTCCCGGCGCTGCACTTGGGCATGCGGAGGGGTAACTTTTCAACATTCTCCCCCTTGCACCTTCCATTTCCGCTACTCCTGCTTGCTCTCACTCTTATTCCGCTGTTCCCTCTAGCCCATCATAACTTGTCATCCCAAGTCTGGCCACGCTCATTGTGTGCCACTCTACGGGTTGCGATTTCGTCAAGCAATCCGCAAGCATGTTGTGCGTGCTCCAATGCTGCAGCACCACCTGCTCCTTCTTGACCATGTCCCGTGCGTAGTGATAACGCACGTCAATGTGATTTGTCCTCATGTGCTGCTTCGTGTTGTTGGTTAGCAAGATGGAGCAGGTGTTGTCCTCTTGCACCACTATAGGCTCCTGCTGCGGGACACCCATCTCTCCCAGCAACTTGCGGAGGCACACTGCCTCCTTTACCGCCGAGGCCAGCGCGATGTACTCTGCTTCTATTATGGAGGTGGCAATGCAGTCCTGCTTCCTGCTACACCACAAGACTGCTGAATCACTGAGGAAGAAAACATAGCCGGATGTGGACTTCAGCTTGTCCACATCGCTAGCGTAGTCTACATCCGTGTAGCACACCAGACGCAAATGGTCCGCCCGCCCATTATACTTGAACCTGAGGCATGTGTGCCGCGTCACCTGCAAGTAGCGGAGGATGCGCCTGACTGCCCGGCAGTATAGAGGCCCTCAATCAGCCACGTACCTGCATTCTTGGCCTACCGCATAGGCTAGGTCCGGTCGAGTCGCGACCATGGCGTAGAAGAGGCTTTCCACCACCGATTGGTAGGACATCCCTGCCATATCCACCTGCTCTTCTTTTGCTTGCGGTGCCATCGCCGCACTCAGTTCACAAGATCAGATCGTCCACATAGAGTGTAATAACATGATAAAGATTCTTGCCGCCCCGCACGTACACGTTGTGATCCACCTCACAATGCTTGAAGCCAAGCTATACCATGAAGTTGTCCATCTGTTGGTACCAGCATCACGGCGATTAATTTAGTCTATACAAGGACTTCGCAGCTTACACACCTTGCCCTCCGGCACCTCCACCCCCTCCGACACCTCCATGTAGATTTCTTTGTTGATAATGCTGTTGAGGAAGGCCATCTTCACGTCCATGTGGTGGAGCTCCATGTCCATCGCGGATGCCACTGTAAAGGATCACTCGGATGCTTGTGAACTTGGAAACTAAGGCAAACGTCTCATCGTACTGCTCGTCCTTACATTGTGCGTACCCCTTTGCCACAAGCCGTGCCTTGTACTTGTCCACCACACCTTCTTTCGTGAACTTGGTCTTGAAGATCCACTTGGAGATGACCTTGGCGTCTTTTGGCCTGTCAACAAGCTACCATGTGTTGTTTTTAGCAAAGGACGCCAACCCCGGCTTGATGGCGGTGTCCCACCGCTTCCCCTCGGGCCGTGCAAGTGCCTCTTATACGGTCTTTGGCTCCGTTGATACAGCCTGCATGCACCGCGTCATTCTAATCCATTGACCGATGCTTGCGTTGAAGAGCTTTCCCGCTCTCTGCTACCTCCACGTGCGACGTGACAGTTTTTGTGGCGTCTCGTCCCTCTGTCGCAATCCTTATGACTCTACTCTCTCCAGTGAATCATCGACCAAAGGGCTCCCTGAGGATCTCTCCCGATCTGGCGAACCATCGATCAGACAAGCGGTGCACTGGGAGGATTTTTCTCCGACGCCGAACACGAACTCCACCCAAAGTGCGCGCCTCGGCACTCGCGGTGCCTACTCTGATGGATTTTTCCACCGGATGTGCAACCCAGCTCTATCATTGTCGGAGTCCTCCTCATTGGCTACTGCACCTACTGCACCGCCGCGCTCTGACGCCGCATTCTTGACCTCCGCGTCTGCCGACTCCTTCTCGTAGTCGAGGAGTTGGAACCACTCCCTTTGTTTTGGAGTTTTTTCAACGCTCATTTTATTCCTACTGCTACTGAACCTTTGCTGCTTGTCAAACTCGACGTCATGGCTGATGATCTTGTGTGCACAGAACCTAGAGTTGATATGCCATTTACGTGCTCTTGTAGCTGAGGAACAAGTACGTCTTTGCCCGCAGTTCCAGCTTGCCACTGCGTTGCTGCACCGCCTGCACCATCACGTGTGCCTTGCACTCAAACACCTTCAGGTGCACCACATTTGGCTTGCGCCCGCTCCAAACCTCCTACGATGTCTTCTAGCTGCCCTTGCCCTTCAGCATCTGGCTCTTTGCCACTCCATTGGACTGTGGTGAGTACAACGTAGTCAGTTCCCACTTGATCCTCCGCTTCTTCATCCACCTGCTGCAGCCCATGTACTCTCCGCCATTGTCGCTGCGTATCACTCTAAACTTCCTTCTTGTCTGACTCTCCACCATTGCGACGTACTCCTTCATCTGGTCCACGACCTCGCCTTTCCGCTTCATAAAGTACACGTAGAGATTCTTGCTATAGTCATCAATGAAGGTGACAAAGTATCTCAAGCCACTGTTTGATGGCGTTTGGAATAGTCCACACACATCGCTGTGCACGACCTGAGGCATGATCTTCGAGCGAGTCGTGTTCTCGTCGAACGGCTTGCGCCCCGCCTTGTTCAAAACACAAGGCTCACACCTTTCTTTGCATTACAACATCTGCTTTTGCGTCTTTTGTACGTTGATGAAGAGGCCATGCACCATGTCACGCTTTGCCATCCCCTTAACGGTTGCGGGCACTGAATGCCCCAACCGTCGATGCCAGAGCTCCAGATCAGCGCTTCCTCCCTTGGCCATGTTGATGACGCTCTCTTGCGAGTCTGTTACATCCAATGCTATGACGATGTAGAGACCACCCTTGTGCTTTGCCTCAAGCACAATCTCGCCGTCACCATCGATGTGCAAAACTGTGCCTTTCATGCAAAAGAGCACCTCATACCCCTTATCCATCAAGCGGCTGACACTCAAAATGTCAACCACGCCGGAGACGTGCTGCACATCACAGATTGTGCACAGCTCTTTCACACCACCCACCACAACCTACACTTCCATGTCGCCTTGTCCGGCCACCAGCTTGACTTTGTCGTTCACAGCCACCATTGCCTTGGAGGACTTCTCGTAGGTGATGAATCCCACCTTCTTGACCTGGGTGTGCTCCTCAGCCCCGGAATCCAGGCACTGCTTGTTGGCCTTCTTGAGGAAGTGACTCTTGTTGCCCTTGAGAAGAGACCTGCCATTGGTTTTTTGGCCTCCGGCCTTTGCCTCGTCTGGGCACTCACGGGCTCAATGGCCCTCATTGCCACAATTGCGGCACGCACCTTTCTGTTAAAAAGTGCCCATGCCATGCATACCGTTTGCCGTTTTCCTGGTTCGACCACTAGAGAGTAGTTGGATGTCTGATCTCATTACAGATTTGGGCCCCTTGAATTTTTCCATGCGGTTTCAAGCTTTCAGTTGCTCGATTTGGTTGAGAATTCAGAAAGTTAGCCCCTTCCAAAGTTCGGGTGGTCAGCGGGTGGAATCTGGGTATCCATATAGGGTGACGGGATACTCCGCCGCCGGTGGTCGGTGTTCAGCTCCGACTGACTCCATAGAACCCAAAGCCCTAAAGGAAATGACCAAGGAGATCCCCTGGACCAGGGCAAGCGGCCCTTTGACTCGCCAATCAAGAAAGGCGCTTCAAGCCATCGTCGGCTCATATCGGAGACGACTTGCGTCGGGGGCAGCCAAAGGCGGCTCCACCAAGGGTCGCTTGGATCGGCGTAGCAGGGGCTATACTGATTCCTTTTGAGCGTGTTTGGGTGCGTTGCGAAGCTCGGATCACAGGCTATAAGAATCTTATGTTATCTCACCAAAATAACCAACCATTAACGATTCTCAGCCTTTCTCAGTTTCCGCAATCCACATTCTACTAGAAATCTGCTCCCTTGGTGTTGTGGCGACCCAAAGCACACACCCCCCTTTGGAAGTCTCTTTGCACTAAGAAGCCATGTACACTTAGGTGGTTCAGGGCATGCCAGGATAGAATTCCTGACAAAGGGTTATGGGCCCACGACCCTGATCTACGTGCCAAGACGTTCACGGCTTCCGCGACGCACGGGTCTGTAACTCCGGGTGACTTCGTCGTTGCAGTTGAGATTTTCCATTGCAGAAGTTCAACATGGAACAAAACACAGAGTCCTTGCTCATCCAAAAGTACATCGGTGGCCCAGGCTTTGGGCTGAAGCGGTGGTTTTTTGAGATCTACCTTGTGCACAAGGAACTGCTAGAGCTTATGAAGGGCACGGAAGTTCAAGATGCGAGTGCAACGGACAAGGAGAAGACGGCCTTCGTGAGGAAGTACGCTGAAGCACCGATGCTCCTATTGTCAGCGCTGCATGAATCTAAGTGGGACTACATCCAAGGCTGGGACCTGGCAGCTAACGCGTGGAAGAAGCTCCACTCCATCCACCAATCAACATCCCTAGCAAACATGATCTTCGCAATGAAGCGACTCTTGACGGTGAGGACCGAGGAGGGTGAGGACGTCATTTCCGCCATGCAATAGATCAATTCTCTTGCCTCACAATGCAATGATGTGGGGTAGAAGATTGACACAAAGATGCAGGTGATGCCACTCCTCATAGCTCTACCCGACAGTTGGGGTCCTCTCATCACCGTGCTGGGAGGTTGGGAGGAGAATAAACTCACTTACAGCGTAGACGCCGAGTACATCCGCAACGAGGTACAGCGTCAGAGCGGTGGCGAGACCTCGTCATCCTCAACTGCCCTAGTCACCAGAACGCAGGGTGGCAGCAGTAGCACCAAGCGAGGTGGCAATAAGGGTGGCGGCAAGAAGGGCGCCAAGAAGGGTGCATGCCATAACTGTGGCAAGGAGGGCCATTCAGCCAAGCAGTGCCCAGAGGAGGCGCAAGCTGGCGGCAAAAGCGCAAAGGCAAGAAGGTGCTCCTCGATGGCACGAAGAACCACGACCTGAAGGGTGCCAACCGGAGGTGCTTTGACTCAGGTGCGGAGGAGCATACCCAAGTCGAGAAGGTGGGGTTCATCAACTACACCAAGTCTGCAAAGTCCATGGTGACCGTCAACGACAAGGTCGAACCTGCGACCGGCCAAGGTGATGTGGGCATGGAGGTGGTGGTTGGTGGTAAAAAGGTGCACATTGTTATAAAAAACGTGCAACATGTCCCTGGCCTGTGTGACATTTTGAGTGTAAGCCGCTTGATAGAGAAGGGGTATGAAGTGCTTTTATGCAGGAGAGGTGCAGTCGTGTGGATGGACGGCGATGGTGAGGTCGTGCTCGAAACAAACTGCAAGGGAGGACTCTACATCGTTGAGACCAAGGTCATTCCCTCGGCATCAGACATAGCAAACCGGCCAGCGCGCGTCGTGAACCTCGCAAAAGGCGGGGGAGCATATCTGTAGTTGTTGCATTGGCGGCTGGGGCACTCGTCGCCTGCAGTCGTGCAAGAGATGGCAAGGCGCGACATGGTTCTCTGCCTCAACATCACCGATGCAGCAGACATAGCAGCAGATTCCACAAAGCAAAAGTGTGAGCCTAGCATCGTGGGCAAGGCAAAGTGCAAGCCGTTCGAAGACGGACAACGGTGGGCCCAGAACGTGCTTGAGGTCATGCATAGTGATGTGTGCGGATTGATCAAGACGCCGTCCATTGGGGGTGCGTGGTACTTTGTCAACTTCATCGGCAATCACAGCAATAAACTCTGTGTCTACTTCATGAAGCGGAAGAGCGATGTGCTGGACCGGCTGAAGAAACATGGCGCAGCGGTGGAGAGGCAGACTAACCGCAAGGTCAAAACGCTACGCAGTGACAATGGTGGTGAGTACGGGGGCTGTGGAGGGTGGCTGAAGGAGCAGGGCATTGAGTAGCAGTCGACCACTACGTACACGCCTCAATCTAATGGCGTGGCGGAGCATATGAACCAGACGCTGCTCACCATGGCACGGACAATGCTTGTAAATGCAAATTTACCATGGAGTCTGTGGGCCGAGGCCATGAGCATAGCGTGCTACATCACCAACCTCACCCCAATGGCAGTGCTTCACGGGAAAGGTGGCTGGAAGATGTCGCAGGAAGCTTGGAGCGGGCGTAAACTAAGCGTGAAGGCGTTCGGGTGCAAGGCGCATGCATTGGTGCAGGCCGCACAAATAAAGGACTCCAAACTGGACCAACGTGCAAAGGTGTACGCGTTTGTCGGGTATGAGAGTGCGATCAAGGCGTACCGCCTCTTTGATCCATGGACGTAGGACGTCATCACAAGCACCGACATCACGTTTGATGAGCAATAGAGCTACAACAGTAGCAGCAACAACAACATCAAAGCAGCGCACTCTCCAAAGTAGGGGGAGTGGATCCAACTCCTTGAGCATGAGGAGAAGCTGGTGGCTGCAGAGGTCAATGCCTCAAAGGACGATGGTGCTGGAGCACAACAGGGCAATGTAGCAGGTGCAGGTGCCGCTGGAGTGCAGGGCATAGCAGCCGACATGGGGGAGCCTGCGGCCGAGGACAACGTTGTAGCAAAGCAGCAGTAGGACCAGCAGCCACCATCATCAAGGTCACCGTGTCGCAGCCCAAGACAGCGGAATGCGGCAAAGCGATATGACACAAGCACGGGCCGCTAGGACGGCATGGCACAGTGCATGATGGCAGCCGTAACGGAGCCGCAAACCGTGCAAGTGGCACTTGCATAACCTGATGGGCAGCAGTGGGGCAAAAGCAATCAAATCTGAATTTGCATCCCTTGCTGAGAACGCCATTTGGGAGCTGGTGGATCGGCCTGAGGGGGCAAAGGTGATCAGCTCAAAGTGGTTGTTCAAGGTGAAGCTCACAAAGGATAGCAAGGTGGAGAAGTATAAGGCGCAGCTAGTGGCAAAGGGGTACGCGTAGGCAAAAGGTAAACACTACGATGAGACGTTCGCGCCCGTCGCCAGGTTCACAAGCATCCGGACGATCCTCACGGGGGCAGCCGCTAGGGATATGGAGATCCACCAAATGGATGTCAAGACAACATTCTTGAATGGAATCATCGACAAAGAGATCTACCTTCAGGTGCTAGAGGGGGCGGATGCGTCAGAGGGCAAGGTTTGCAAGCTGCATAAGGCCTTATACGGGCTAAAACAAGCGCCCAGGTGCTAGTACCAGCGAATGGACGGCTACATGGTGGAGCTCGACTTCAAGCGCAGTGAGTCAGACCACTGCGTGTATGTGCGGCGCAGCAAGGGACTCCATCAGATTGTTGCACTCTATGTGGATGATCTGATCCTTTGTTCATCAGATCCGACGACTTTGCAGCAGCTCGAGGAGCAGCTGAGAAGCAGATTTAAGATGTCAGATGTGGGGGAGCTGGAGTACTACCTTGGGGTGAGCATCACGTGGAACCGGAGGGCGCGCACGCTTGAGCTGGGACAGGCCAAATACGTGGCCAAGGCGGTACAACATGGAGGACTGCAAACCAGTGGGCAGTCCAGTCTCCACAAGCTGTGAGCTGAATGCAGCGATGGCGCCGCAAACTAAAGAGGAGAAGGAGGAAATGGCGGTAGTGCCCTACCAATCTGTGGTGGGCAGCCTGATGTATTGCCATGGTGGCGACTCTACCGGACCTGGCCTACGCGGTGGGTCAGGTGAGCAGGTATGTTGCCAACCCTGGACAACTACACTAGACAGTGGTGAAGTGTATCCTCTGGTACTTGGAGGCAACGCGGCACGTGCGCCTGAAGCACGATGGGAAGGGGAGGCCAGACCCCTTGCAGCTGGTTTGCTACACTGACGCGGACTACGCCGACCATGTGGACAAGAGGAGGTCCACTTCTGGCTATGTGTTCTTCCTTGCAGGTGCAGGGGTCTCGTGGTACAGCAAGAAGCAGGACTGCGTCGCCACTTCCACAGTGGAGGCGGAGTACATCGCTCTAGCGGAGGCAAACAAGGAAGCAGTGTGGCTCCGCACATTGCTGGGAGAGCTGAGCGTGCCATAGCAGGAGCTTACAGTGGTCCAGGAGGACAACACTGGTTCCATCTCACTGACCAACAACCCGAGCCCAGGAGGACGAATCACATCGACGTGCGCTACCACTGCGCGCGACATGGTGGAGAAGGGACAGGTTGTGCTGCAGTTTTGCAGCACGAAGCACATGCTCGCAGATTGCTTGACCAAGGCGCACCCCCAGGATCGGCACGTCATCAACATTGCAAGGCTTGGGAAGAAAAGTTGTGAAGGGCTTGAAGGCGTAGGAGCAGACGAGTAAGAGTGAGCATGGGGCATCCGGCATGGAAGGTGCACAGGGGAGATAGTGCCGTTTTCCGTTTTCCTGGTTTGACCACTAGAGAGTAGTTGGATGTCTAATCTCATTACAGATTTGGACTCCTTGGATTTTTCCATGCGGTTTCAAGCTTTGAGTTGTTCAATTTGGTTGAGAATTCAGAAAGTTAGCCCCATCCGAAGTTCGGGTGGTCGGCGGGTGGAATCTGGGTATCCGTCCGGGGTGACGGGATACTCCGCCGCAGGTGGTCGGTGTTCAGCTCCGACTGGCTCCATCAACCCCAAGGCCCTAGAGAAAGTGACCAGGAAGGTCCCATGGACAAGGGCGAGCCGCCCTTTGACTCGCCAATCAAGAAAGGCGCTTCGAGCCGTCGTTGGCTCATGCCGGAGATGACTTGCGTCGGCGGCAGCAAAAGGCGGCTCCGCCAAGGGTTGCTTGGA
The DNA here is from genome assembly GCA_023375785.1 of Penium margaritaceum. Lineage (NCBI taxonomy): Eukaryota > Viridiplantae > Streptophyta > Zygnematophyceae > Desmidiales > Peniaceae > Penium > Penium margaritaceum. The sequence goes on along the minus strand of SZWC01006690.1, from coordinate 30,117 downwards.
TGGGTGTAGCAGGGGCTATACTGCTTCGTTATGGGGTGCTTGGGTGCGTTGGAGTCCTCATATCACAGGCTATACAAATCTGATGTTACCTCACCAAAACAACCAACCATTAATGATTCTCAGTCTTCCTCAGTTTCCGCAATCTGCATTCTGCCAGAATCATGCTCCCTTGGTGTTGTGGTGACCCAAAGCACACACCCCTTTGGAAGTCTCTTTGCACTAAGAAGCCATGCACACTTAGGTGGTTCAGAGCATGCCAGGATAGAATTCCTGACACTTTCTTGGCACCCTTCTTGCTGCCGCCCTTTCCGCCGCTTCCTCTGTCCCCGCTTTCACTACGCGTTTTGGTAACGAGGGCTGATGAGGAGGACGAGGATTCCCCACAGCTCTGGCGCTGCGCCTTGTTGCGGATGTACTCTGTGACCATGTTATAGGTAAGCTTGTCCTCCGACCATCCTCTAAGAACGGTGATGAATGGACCCCAATTGTTGTGTAGGGCCATGAGGAGGGCCATTGCCTACAGCTCTGTGTCAATCTTCTACCACACATCATTGCACTGTGAGGTGAGCGACTCGATCTCCTGCATGGAGGAGATGACATCATCTCCCTCCTCAATTCTCACCGCAAGGAGCCGCTTCACCCTAAAGATTTTGTTCGTGAGCAACTTGGATTGGTGGATGGTGCAGAGTTTTTGCCAAGCGTCGGCTGCCAGCTTGCAACTTTGGAAGTAGCCCCAGTGCAACTCGGCTCTCCCGGACACCAGAAGCATGAGTGCCTCCGTGTTCTTCTTTTTGAAGGCCTGCTTCACCGCGTTCGCAGCAATCGCCTCTACGAGCACCTCCTTTCCCAACATGATGTTCAGCAGCCCCTTCCGCCCAAGGTGTAGCTTAAACTCACACCTCCACAGCTCAAAGCATGGGCCGTCAATGGGCTATGTCTCCTTCTGCTGCATTTGGGTAGCTTCTACTCCACTGCGTTCTCAGAATCTTTGGCGACGTCCAAGATGACGATCCTGTGTGCTATGGAAGTTGTGAAAATTCTAGACGATCAGACAGGTGGGCTTGTAACCCTTTGTTGGGAAATCCACGTGGTGCCGACCCGATGTTGTTCTGATCTTCTCTAGTGGTTCACCTCTTCTTTTATAGGTGAGCATGAGTTTTCTGGTCCCCTTACGCTATGTGAGCATACATTTAGAGACAATCACTTTTACGAGGGCGATACGCAATCTTGCATCAATTTTTGTACATGGAAATGATCAAAGCATCTAGAAGGCTAGACATGAGCTCTCCAATGCACCAAACCGTACGCAATTCGGCCAAGTGTAGCCCAAGTTATGCTTGCCGACGTGCAGGTCTCATCCACGACAAAACCCTGACGTTGTCAAACGCCATGGCACCTTCCTTCACGTGCGAAGCACCTTTCCCAAGGCGCAGATCCCATCGCATGTGATGGATGGGTCCCCTGCACTCTTTCCATGCACATTCACCACTTGTGGGTGAAGTTTGATGATGGGGTGTGACGAGGTTTGAAACCTGTCCGTGGACCTGCAGTCAGAATGTTGCCCAAGTCCCCGAGTAACAAAACGTACTAATGAGTTTCAGATGACAAACCAGGATTTTGGCTAAGTCCCTCAGGCACAAACTGCACTACAGGATCCGGTGGATTATCTACCGGATGCCTCAGCAAACCTTCTGGAGCANACAAAACCCTGACGTTGTCAAACGCCATGGCACCTTCCTTCACGTGCGAAGCACCTTTCCCAAGGCGCAGATCCCATCGCATGTGATGGATGGGTCCCCTGCACTCTTTCCATGCACATTCACCACTTGTGGGTGAAGTTTGATGATGGGGTGTGACGAGGTTTGAAACCTGTCCGTGGACCTGCAGTCAGAATGTTGCCCAAGTCCCCGAGTAACAAAACGTACTAATGAGTTTCAGATGACGAGCCAGGATTTTGGCTAAGTCCCTGAGTCACAAACTGCACTACAGGATCTGGTGGATTATCTACCAGACGCCTCGGCAAACCTTCTGGAGCAAAATCTCCAGATGGAGCTTTTGTTCCAAGGTCTAGTTGATTATTCACCGGATTTCGAGTCGCGACCGGCTCCCAGAGTTGCCTCACACACCCCAACTTTGGAAGCCCATATCTCCCTCCATACTTGTCTGATTTTGGTGAAACAACTTCCACAGGATTCAGCAACTTGTCAAATTTCAGGGGCCATCCTTCATTTGAGGATCCAGTAGTTTTTGATCCTCTAGATCCAACTGCGAGGAATTTCCTCTCATTGGCGACTCGTCGTTGCCTCCCGGCGCCGCACTTGGCCATGCGAAGTGGATATTTTTAAACAATGGATACGGTTTGACGGAGGTCCCGGATCTAGCAAGGTGATTCAAACCATGATCCGTGGATTTCCAGCCTATTCCAAGGGGAGGTGGGGGTGGAGCTACGGACCAAGAATCCTGACCTTTGTAATCGATCGAGCCGACCTCCTCATCGGCGGATCCTTATCCGGGTCCTGATGGGTCTATTCTATGGGTCTCACCCGTCCACCCACAGACGTGCTAGAATATGGTGCATTTTATGCCACATGTGTGGCTCAGGTCCGGCATGTTGTATTTGTTAAGCGGTCTGGGGTCCCCTACACGCAATCAAAAGACGCACAGTCTAATGTGCCTTTGATATTTTGAAAGTTTGAGCGGAGATCCATCATGCATTTAGAAATAGCCTCGTACATACGTGGCTTTGACAGGAATTATGTCAGATGTGACTCAGAGGTGGTCACGCATGTATACAATAGTATGTCGCTGAAGAGGGTTTGAACAAACACTGGAATGGTTTGCAAATGTATGCAGGTGGACACTGGTCTCAAGCAGCTTGTGACGTGGATAAGCTGCCCTCCTCCTCCTCCTATAGCTGCTCATCCTTCTCCTGCTCCTAAACCCACTCCTCCTCCTCCTCCTCCTCCTCCTCCTCTTCATCCTCCTCCTCCCCCTCCTCCTCCATCCCCCACACAGAAAAAAAAAACTCACACTCATACAATCACACTCACATACTCACAGACTCACATACTCGAGCACTCACGCTCACACTCATAACCACACTGACACTCATGGTCACGCCTACATTCACACTTACACTTTCACTCACNAACAAACACTGGAATGGTTTGCAAATGTATGCAGGTGGTCACTGGTCTCAAGCAGCTTGTGACGTGGATAAGCTACCCTCCTCCTCCTCCTCCTGTAGCTGCTCATCCTTCTCCTGCTCCTAATCCCACTCCTCCTCCTCCTCCTCCTCCTCCTCCTCCTCTTCATCCTCCTCCTCCCCCTCCTCCTCCATCCCCCACACAGAAAAAAAAAACTCACACTCATACAATCACACTCACATACTCACAGACTCACATACTCGAGCACTCACGCTCACACTCATAACCACACTGACACTCATGGTCACGCCTACATTCACACTTACACTTTCACTCACACTCAAACTCAGTCACACTATTTCCAGCCCTCATGCTCACATTCACACTCACACCCACAAAATCACACACACTCACTGAAAAGTTATCAGAATTACACTCACGCACTCGCACTCGCACTTGCACCAGCACCCACATCCACATCGGCACCTGCACCCTCATTACACCCGCACTGGTACTCACACTTGCATTACCACTAGCACTAGCACTCACACTCGCACTAATGTTGGGAAATCCATGTGGTGTGATCCCAAATGTTGGTGTGAGATTCTCTACTGGTTCACGTCTTCTGTTTTGGGTGAATCTCAGACTGAGCGTGAGCATTCTAGTCGTCTCACGCTATGTGAGCAGGCAATTAGATACAGTCATATTTACGAAGGGGACAACATTATTTTCCATTAGTTTTGTGCATAGACATATCACAACATTTTTAGGCCAAGTCATGAGCTGTCCAACGCACCAAACCGTGCATGATTCGGTCAAGCGTAGCCCAAGTTATGCTTGCCGAAGTGCGGATCTCACCCACAACAGAAACGCCTAACGCCTCCATGGTGCGCACACATCGTGGCGCCTTTCTTCACGTGGAAAGCGCCTTTCCCAAGGCGCAGATCTCATTGCACGTGGTTTAGGAATCCCCTGTACTGTTTTGATACACCTCTCCCACTTTTGGGTCGAGATTGGTGATGGGGTGTGACAACGTTTGAAACCTGTCCGCGGACCTACAGTCAGAATTTTGACCAAGTCCCTGAGTAACAAAACATAACACTGAGTTTCGACGCCAAGCCAGAATTTGGCCAAGTCTCTTAGTAAGAAACTGCACTACAGGATCCGGTGAATTATCCACCGGACGCCTCGGTAGAACTTCCGGAGCAAAATGTCCAGAGGGAACTTGTGTTACTCGGTCTGGTCAATTTTTCACCGGAAGTCGAGTCGCGGCCGGCTCCAAGAGCTGTTGCGCACACCCCAACTTTGGAAGCTCATATCTCACTCGATACTTGTCTGATTCAGATGAAACAACTTCCACCGGACCGGATTAAAAAACTTTTCCACTTTAAGGGAAAATCATCCATTTTAGGATCCAAGAAATCCTCAAGCTGCCAGATCCAACTGCGAGGATTTTCCGGCACCGCGCTTGGGCATACGGGGGGCAACTTTTCAACATTCTCCCCCTTGCACCTTCCATGCCCCCTGCTCCAACTCGCTCTCACTTGTCTTCCGCTGCGCCCTCCAGCCCATCAGGGCTGGTCATTCCAAGCCCGACCACGCTCATCGCGTGTCGGTCTGCAGGTTCCGTTTTGGTCAAGCAATCTGCAAGAATGTTGTGTGTGCTGCAGTGTTGGAGCACCACCTGTCCCTTTTCAACCATATTCCGTGCGTAGTGATGACACATGCCGATGTGCTTTATCCTCCTATGCTCTGTCCTGTTGGTCAATGAGATGGAGCCGGTGTTGTTCTCTTGCACCACCGTAGGACCCTGCTGCGGCACGCCCAGCTCACCCAGCAACCTGCGGAGCCACACCGCCTCCTTGACCACCTCGGCCAGTGCGATGTACTCAACTTCCACAGTGGAGGTGGTGACGCAGTCCCACTTCTTGCTGCACCACGAGACTGCTGCACCAGTGAGGAAGAACACGTAGCCGAATGTGAACTTCCGCTTGTCCACATCGTCAGTGTAGTCTGCATCCGTATAGCAGACCAGATGCAAGGGGTCCGTCCGCCCCTTGCCGTCCAACCTCAGGCGCGCGTGCCGCGTTGTATGTAGAAAGCGAAGGATGCGCTTGACCGCCTGCCAGTGTAGTGGCCCTAAATCGGCCACATACTTGCTCACATAGCCCACCGTGTAGGCCAGGTCCGGTCAAGTCACCACCATGGCATACATGAGGCTGCCCACCGCCGATTGGTAGGGCAGCCCTGCCATATCCTCTCGCTCTTCTTTTGTTTGCGGCATCATTGTCGCACTCAGTTCACAGGTCATGGAGACCTGACTGCCAATTGGTTTGCAGTCCTCCATGTTGTACCACTTCAGCACCTCGACCACGTATTTGGCATGTCCCAGCTCAAGCGTGCGCCCCCTCTGGTTCTACGTAATGCTCACCCTGAGGTAGAACTCCAGCTTCCCCATGTCCAACATGAGGAAGTTGTTGCTCACATGCCCTTTCAACTATTGTAGGCTCAGCAGGTCTGAAGGGCACAAGATCAGATCATCCACATAGAGAGCAACAATCTGATGTAGCTTCTTGCTACACCGCACGTACATGTTGTGATCTGCCATATAGCGCTTGAAGCTAAGTTGTGCCATGAAGCTATCCATCTGTTGGTACCAGCATCGGGACGATTGTTTTAGCCTGTATAAGGACTTCCGCAACTTGCACACCTTGCCCTCCAGCGCCTCCACCTCCTCCGGCATCTCCATGTAGATTTCTTTGTCAATGATGCCATTGAGAAAGGCTGTCTTTACGTCCATCTAGTGGAGCTCCACATCCTTCAAGGCTGCCATCGCAAGGATCGTCCGGATGCTTGTGAACCTGGCGACGGAGGCAAACGTCTCATCGTAGTGCTCTCCCTTACACTGTGCGTACCCCTTTTGCCACAAGTCACGACTTGTATCCACCACACCTTCTTTTCTAAACTTGGTCTTGAAGACCCACTTGGAACTGATGATCTTTGCGTTTTTCAACTTGTCCACCAGCTCCCACGTGTCGTTTTAAGCAATGGACGTAAACTGTGACATCATGGTGGCGTCCCACTCCATCCCCTCAAGCCGTGCAAGCGCCTCTTGCATGGTTGTCGGCTCTGTTAATGCACCTGGCATGCACCGCGTCATGCCGATCCATCGACCGGTGCCTGAGTCAAAATGCTTCCCCGCTCTCTGCTGCCTCCTGCTGTAGCATGGTAGTTTTGGTGGCACCTCATCACTCTATTTGGATCCTTTCGACTTTGCTCGTTGTGGTGAATCATCAACCGGACGGCTCCCCGAGGGTCTCTCCCGCTCTGCCAAAATATCGACCGGACGAGCTGCGCATCCGGGGGATTTTTCTCCGATGCCCGTCGTGAACTCCGCCGGGAATGCGCGATTGAGCACCTGTACTGCCTCCTCCCATTGATCTTTCTCCCGGATCTCCAGCCCAGTTGCATCGTCGTCCGAGTCATCCGTAGCGGCTGCTACTCCTACTACACCACCGTGCTCTGACGCCACATCATCGTCCTCTACGTATTCTGGGTCCTCCTTGTCATCAAGGAGCTAGAACCATTGTCCCTATTTTGGAATGTTCCCAACGCTCATGACCTTGCTACTGCTGTTGAAGCTCTGCTCCTCGTTGAACTCAACGTCATTTAGATGATCTCTTGTGTGCGTGGGTTCCACAGTTGATGCACCTTTTGTGCACTCTCATCAAAAAGGAACAAGCACAGTTTTGCGCGCAACTCCAGCTTGTTCATGTGTTGCTGTGCTGCCTACACCATTACGTTTGCCTACCTTGCACACCTTCAGGTGTACCACGTTTGGCTCGCGCCCACTCCAAACCTCTTGCAACGTCTTCTAGCCACCCTTGCCCTTCAGCACCACTGTTGGGATGAGGTTGATGGTGTAGCTTGCTGTACGCACACCTTCTGCCCAAACCCTTGCGGCAACCCCGCATCCACAAGCATGGTCTGCACTATGTTTAGCAGTGTCTAGTTTGCCCGCTCTGCCACTCTCTCGGACTGTGGTGAGTACGACGGAGTGGGTTCCCACTTGATGCCGTGCTACTTCATCCAACCGCTGCACCCCACGTCTCTCAGCCATTGTTGCTGCAAAGAGCTCTGACCTTCCAGCCAGTCTACCTCTCCACCACTACAACGTACTCCTTCAGCCAGTCAGGGATCTCACCATTCCACTTCATGAAGTACACGTAGAGCTTCCTGCTACACTCATCGTTAAAGGTGACGAAGTATCTTAGGCTGTTGTTTATGGCATTTTTAGAGGTCCGCACACATCATTGTCTACAACCTCAAGCATGTCCTTTGCGCGAGCGGCGTTCTCATTGAGTGGCTTGTACCGCGCCTTGTCCAAAATGCAAGGCTCGCACCTTTTGTGCACTACTGTAGCTGTTGTCGCGTCTGCTCTACCGTCAATGACGAGACCGTGCACCATGTCACGCTTCACCATCTCCTTAATGGTTGCGGGTGCCGAGTGCCCCCAACCTTCGGTGCCAGAGCTCCATATCAGGGTTTCCTCCCTTGGCCATGTTGATGACGCGCTCTTGCGAGTCTGCTACGTCTGCTACGTCTGCTATGTCGCGGGGATCATCGTGGTCTCCACAATGTAGAGACCGCCCTCGCGGTTTGCCTCCAGCACGACCTCACCGCCATCATCGTTGTGCACCACTACGCTTTTCCTGCGGAAGAGCACCTCATACCCCTTATCCGTCAAGCTGCTGACACTTAGAATGTCAACCAGGCTGGGGACGTGCTCCACATCACGGAATAGCTCCTTCTTACCGCCCACCATGACTTCCACCTCCACATCGCCTTGGCCGTCCTCCGGCTCAACTTTGTCCTTCGCAACGACCATTGACTTGGAGGACTTCTCGTTGGTGACGAACCCCACCTTCTTAAGATGGGTGTGCTCCTTGACTGCGCAATCCAGGCATCGCATGTTGGCCTTCTTGAGAAAGTGGTTCTCGTTGCCGTTGAGGAGCGCCTTGCCTTTGGTGTTATTTCCGCCGGCCTTCGCCTCCTCCGGGCACTCACGGGCTCAATGGCCCTCTTTGCCACAGATGCGGCACGCACCTTTCTTGGTGCCTTTCTTACCACTACCCTTTCTGCCGCTTCCTTTGCCCGAACCTCCGCCACCATGCGTTTGCATGACGAGGTCCGATTAGGAAGACGAGGATTTCCCGCAGCTCAGGCGTTGCGCCTCGTTGCGGATGTACTCCGCGACCACGCCTTAGGTGAGCTTGTCCTCTGACCATTTTTTAGGACAGTGATGAGTGGAACCACACTACTGGGTCGGACCATGAAGATGTCCCTTGCTTGTAGCTACATGTGAATCTTTCACTCCATGTCATTGCATTGTGATGCTAGTGACTCAATCTACTACATGGTGGAGATGACATCATCTCCCTCCTCGATCTTCACTATGAGGAGCCGCTTCATCGCGAAGATTTTACTCTCGAGCGTCTTGGATTGGTGGATGGCTTAATTTTTTTGCCAACCTTTGGCTGCCAGCTTGTAGCCTTGGAATTAGCCCCACTGCAACTCGGCTGTCCCGGACACTAGGAGCATGAGCGCCTCCGTGTTCTTCTTTTCGAAGGCCTCCTTTACGTCCACAGCAGTCGCCTCTACAAGCTCCTCCTTTTCCAACATGACGTTCAACAGCCCCTTATGCGTGAGGTGTAATTCAAACTGCAACCTGCATAGCTCAAAGCCTTAGTCACCCACATACTTCTGGATGGGCTGCGTCTCCTTCTGCGGCATTGGCGCAGATACTACTCCAAAAGGTTCTCATGAATTCACGGTAACATGCAAGATGACGATCCCGTGCGCTACGAAAGACGTGAATGATGGAGACGGTCAGACCGGTGGGCCCATAACACTTTTTTAGGAATCCGCATGGTGTGGTCCTGAATGTTGGTGTGGGTTCCTCTAGTGGTTCATGTCTTCTGTTTTGTGCAAATCAGAGACTGAGCGTGAGCTTTTTGGTCACCTCATGTTATGTGAGCATGCACTTAGAGATAGACAACTTTGCGAAGGGAATAAAGCAATTTTACATTAGTTTTTGTACATGAACATGATCAAATCATTTATAGGGCTAGTCATGAGCTCTCCAACGCACCAAACCATGCGCAATTTGGCAAAGCATAGCCCAGGTTACGCTTGCCAAAGCGAAGATCCTACCCACCATAGAGGCTCCTAACGGCTCCATGGTGCGCTCATGCCGTAGCGCCTTTCTTTACTTGCGAGGCACCTTTCCCAAAGAGCAGATCTCATTGCAAGTGGTGTAGGAGTCCCTTGCACTATTTTGACGTACCTCTCCCACTTTTGGGTCGAGATTGGGGTGTGATGACGTTTGAAACATGTCCGTGGACTTGTACTCAGAATTTTGACAGTCCCCGAGTAACAAAACGTACTAGTGAGTTGCGGACGCCGAGCAAGAATCTTGGGTGTCCCTTAGTAACAAACTGCACTACACAATCCGGTGGATTATCCATCAGACGCCTCGACAGACCTTCCGGAGCAAAACTTCCAGATGGAACTTTTACCACTTGGTCCAGTCCATTATTCACCGAGTCGAGTAGTCTAGTCGTGCCCGGTCCCCACAGCCGCCGCACACACCCCAAATTTGGAAGCTCATATCTCCCTCGATACTTGTCCAATTCCGTTAGAACAACTTCCACCGGATACGAATCGTCCACTTTGAGGGGAAATAATCCATTTTGAAGTCCGAGCAATCTTCAAATCGCAAGATCCAGCTCCGAGGATTTTCCTCTCTGGCGGTTCCTCAGGGCCTCACGACGCCACACTTGGGCATGCGGAGGGGCATTTTTTCAACAACTCGCACATGCAGTGGCACTGGAACTGAAACTAGCACTTACATTTGCTCTCATACACATGCATGCACACACACAAATACACACACACACACACACACACACACACACACACGC
>SZWC01006689.1:64403-96153 GCA_023375785.1 Penium margaritaceum | reverse complement strand
TGGCACATCGATAGTGTGCCACATACGACTTTGACATGTTCGTGGAGCCACGCTTTCCTGTTTTGCGCCCTCGCGAGTCGTTTTAAAAAGCCATGAGCAACTACGATCTTGCATACTGGTCATCTAGGCAGTAGATGTTTTGTCTTTACTACAGTAAAGACACAACTCCTGCTCCGGACTCGACTTATTCGCGAATCCAGGAGGATTCGCGAATCTCGGATCCGGATCCGCGAATCCGGATCTAGGATACGGATTCGACCCGCGAATCCGAATCCGGCCGCAGATTCGGGAACCGGATTCGGTGTGCAGCCTTATGTAGGACACAACTAGGGCGCAAGAAGGGTGATAGTAGGACACAACTAGGGCACAACTAAGGCGTAGCTAGTGCGTAGCTAGTGCCCAAATGAGGCGCAACTAGGGTGCAACTAGGGCACAACTAGGGTTCAACTAGTGTGCAACTAGGGCCCAATTAGGGCGTAGCTAGTACCCAGCTGAGGCGCAACTAGGGCGCAACTAGGGCCCAACTAGGGCGCAACTAGGACGCAAGCTTGTCGTAACTAGGGCGCAACTAGGGTGCAACTAGGGCACAAGTAGGTTGCAAGTAGGGCGCAAGTAGGACGCAACTAGGGCACAACTAGGGCGCAACTAGGGCGCAACTAGGGCTTAGCTAGTGCGTAACAAAGGCACAACTAGGGCGCAATTAGGGTGCAACTAGGGCGCAACTAGGGCACAAATAGGGCGCAACTAGTGCATAAGTTGGGCGCAACGAGGGTGCAACTAGGGCGCAACTAGGGCGAAACTAGGGCGCAACTAGGGCACAACTAGGACGCAACTAGGACACAAGTAGGGCGCAACTAGGACGCAAGTAGGACGCAAGTAGGGTGAAACTAGGGTCCAACTAGGGCGCAACTAGGGCGTAGCTAGTGCCCAATAGAGGCGCAACTAGGGTGCAACTAGGGCACAACTAGGGCACAACTAGGGTACAACTAGGACGCAACAAGGGTGCAACTAGGGCGCAACAAGGGCATAGCTAGTGCCGAACTGAGGCGCAACTAGGGCACAACTAGGGCACAACTACAGCGCAACAAGGACGCAACTTGGGCGCAACTAGGCGCAAGTAGGGCACAGCTAGGACGCAACTAGGACGCGACTAGGGCGTAGCTAGTGCGCAACTGAGGCGTAACTAGGGCGCAACAAGGGCGCAACTAGGGCGCAACTAGGGCGCAACTAGGGCACAAGTAGGGTACAACTAGGTCCTAACTAGCGCGCAAGTAGGGCGCAAGTAGGGCACAAGGAGGGCGCAACTAGGGCGCAACTAGGGCGCAACTAGGGCGCAACTAGCGCGCAACTAGGGCCCAACTGAGGCGCAACTAATGCGCAACTAGGACGCAACTAGTGCCCAAGTAGGGCACAACTAGGGCGCAACTAGGGTGCAACTAGGGTGCAACTAGGGCGCAACAAGGGAGTAACCAGGGAACATCTAGGACACAACTAGGGCGCAACTAGGGCGCAACTAGGGCGCAAGTAGGGCGCAAGTAGGATGCAAGTAGGGCACAACTAGGGCACAACTCGGGCACAACTAGGACGCAATTAGGGCGCAACTAGGACGCAAGTAGGGTACATCTGGGACGCATGTAGGGTGCAAGTAGGGCGCATGTAGGACGCATGTAGGGCGCAAGTAGGGCGCAAGTAGGACACAACCAGGAAACAACTAGGGTACAACTAGGGCGCCACTAGGACGCAACTAGGGCACAAGTAGGGCGCAAGTAGGGCACAACTAGGGCACAACTCGGGTACAACTAGGACGCAAGTAGGGCGCAACTAGGACGCAAGTAGTGTGCAAGTGGGACGCATGTAGGGTGCAAGTAGGGCGAAAGTAGGACGCAAGTAGGGCACAACCAGGACACAACTAGGGTGCAACTAGGACGCGACTAGGACGTAGCTAGTGCCCAATTGAGGCGCAAATAGGGTGCAACTAGGGCGCAACTAGGGTGCAGCTAAGGTGCAACTAGGGCACAAGCAGGGCGCAAGTAGGGTGAAACTAGGGTCCAACTAGGGCACAACTAGGGCGTAGCTAGTGCCCAAATGAGGCGCAACTAGGGCACAACTAGGGTGCAACTAGGGCACAACAAGGACAAAGGTAGGGCGCAACTAGGGCGTAACCAGGGCACAGCTAGGGCGCAAGCAGGGCGCCAGTAGGACGTAACAAGGGTGCAACAAGGACGCAACTAGGGTGCAACTAGGGTGCAACTAGGGTGCAACTAGGGCGCAAGAAGGATGCAACTAGGGCACAAGTAAGGCGCGAGTAGGACACAAGTAGGGCGCAACTAGGGCGCAACTAGGGTGCAGCTAGGGCGTAGCTAGTGACCAACTGAGGCACAAAGAAGCTGCACCTAGAGCGCAACTAGGGCGCAACTAGGGCGTACCTAGTGCCCAACTGATGCGCAACTAGGGTGCAACTAGGGCACAACTAGGGTGCAACTAGGACGTAAGTAGGGCGCAAATAGGGCACAACTAGAGCGCAAGGATGACACAACTAGGGCATAAATAGGGCGCAACTCGGGCGTAAGTAGGATGCAACTAGAGCGCAACTAGGGCGTAGCTAGTGTCCAAGTGAGGCGCAACTAGGGCGTAACTAGACGCAAGTAGGGCGCAAGTAGGTGAAACTAAGAAGCAAGTAGGGTGCAAGTAGGGCGCAAGCAGGGCGCAACAAGGACGCAAGTAGGGCGCAAGTAGGGTGCAACTAGGACACAAGTAGGGCGCAACTGAGGCACAACTAGGGCGCAACAAGGGCGGAACTAGGGTGCAACAAGGGCGCAACTAGGGTGCAACTAGGGCACAAGTAGGACACATCTAGGGCGCATTAAGGGTGCAAGTACGACGCAAGTAGGGTGTAGCTATTGCCGAACTGAGCCACAACTAGGGCACAACTAGGGCGTAACTAGGGCGCAAGTAGGACGTAAGTAGGGCGCAAGTAGGACGCAACTAGGGAGGAACTAGGGCGCAACTAGGGCGCAACTAGGACATAACTAGGACGCAACTAGGGCGGAAGTAGGGCACAACTGGGGTTCAACTAGGGCGCAACTAGGGCGCAACTAGGGAGGAACTAGGGCGCAACTAGGGCGCAACTAGGACATAACTAGGACGCAACTAGGGCGGAAGTAGGGCACAACTGGGGTTCAACTAGGGCGCAACTAGGGCGCAACTAGGGCGCAAGTAGGGCGCATCTAGGGCGCACTGTGGGTGCAAGTAGGGCACAACTAGGGCGCAACTAGGGTACAATTAGGGTGTAAGTAGGGCGCAAGTAAGGCCCAAGTAGGTCGCAAGTAAGGTGCAAGTAGGACGCAAATAGGGTGGAACTAGGGCGCAACTTGCGCAAGTAGGGTGCAAGTAGGACACAACTAGGGCGCAACTAGGGCACAACTAGAGCGCAAGTATGGCGCAAATAGCGTGCAACTAGGGCGCAACTAGGACACAACTAGGGTGCCACTAGGGCGCAACTAGGGCACAACTAGGGCACAAATAAAGCAAAAGCAGTGTGCAACTAGGGCGCAACTAGGGCGCAAGTATGGCGCAAATAGCGTGCAACTAGGGCGCAACTAGGACACAACTAGGGTGCCACTAGGGCGCAACTAGGGCACAACTAGGGCACAAATAAAGCAAAAGCAGTGTGCAACTAGGGCGCAACTAGGGTGCATCGAGGGTGCAACTAGGGCGCAACTAGGGCGTAACTAGGGCGCAACTAGGGTGCAACTAGGGCACAAGTCGGGCGCAAGTAGGGTGCAACTAGGGCACAACTAGTGTGCAACTAGGGTGCAACTAGGGCGCAACTAGGGCGTAACTAGGGCGCAACTAGGGTGCAACTAGGGCACAAGTCGGGCGCAAGTAGGGTGCAACTAGGGCACAACTAGTGTGCAACTAGGGCACAAGTAGGGCGCAACTTCGATGCAACTAAGGCGCAACTAGGATGCAAGTAGGATGCAAATAGGGCACAACTAGGGTGCAACTAGGGTGCAACTAGGGCACAACAAGGGCGTAAGTAGGACACACGTAGGGCGCAAGTAGGGTGCACCTAGGGTGCAACTAGGGTGCAACTACGGTTCGAGTAGGATGCAACTAGGGCACAAGTAAGGCACAACTAGGGTGCAAGTAGGGCATAACTAGGACACAAGTAGGATAAAACTAGGGCGCAACTAGGGTGCAAGTACGGCGAAAGTACGTTGCAACTAGGGTGCAAGTAGGGCTCAACTAGGACGCAAGTAGGGCGTAACTAGTGCGCAACTAGGACACAACTAGGGCGCAACTAGGGTGCAACTAGGATGCAAGTAGGTCGCAAGAAGGGCGCAAGTAGGGCGCAACTAGGGCACAACTAGGGCGCATCTAGGATACAACTAGGACGTAAGTAGGGCGCAAGTAGGGTACAACTAGGGTGAAGCAAGTGCCCAACTAAGGCGCAACTAGGGCGCAACTAGGACGCAGTAGGGCGCAAGTAGGATGTGACTAGGGCACAACTAGGGCGCAACAAGGGCGCCACTAGGACGCAACTAGGGCACAAGTAGGACGCAACTAGGGTGCAACTAGGGCGCAATTCGGGCACAAGTAGGGTGCAAAAAGGGTGCAACTAGGGCTCAAGTAGGGCACAAATAGGGCACAAGTAGGGCACAACTAGGGCGCAACTAGGGCGTAGGTAGTGCCCAACTGAGGCGCAACTAGGGAACAACTAGGGAACAACTAGGACACAACTAGGGCGCAACTAGGGTACAAATAGGGCGCAAGTAGGGCGCAAATAGGGCGTAACTAGGGTGAAACTAAGGCGCAACTAGGACGCAAGTAGGGCGCAACTAGGGTGCAACTAGGGCGCAACTAGGGGGTAACTAGGGCACAAGTAGGACGCAAGTAGGGCACAAGTAGGACGCAACTAGGACGCAAGTAGGGTGCAACTAGGGTGCAACTAGGACACAACTTGTGTGCAACTAGGACGCAACTAGGACGCAAGTAGGGCGCAACTAGAGCGTAAGTAGGGCGCAACTAAGGTGTAGCTAGTACGCAACTGGGACGCAATTAGGGTGCAACTAGGGAACAAATAGGCCGCAACTAGGGCGCAACTAGGGCGCAACTTGGGCACAAGTGGGGCACAACTAGGGCGCAACTAGGGTGCAACTAGGGTGCAATTAGGGCATAACTAGGGCACAACTAGGGTGCAAGTAGGGCGCACGTAGGGTGCAAGTAGGGTGCAACTTGGGTGCAACTAGGACGCAAGTAGGGCGCAAGTAGGGTGCAACTAGGGCGCAACAAGGACACAACTAGGGCGCTGGTAGGGCGCAAGAAGGGCACACGTAGGAGGCAAGTAGGGCACATGTAGGGTGCAACTAGGGCGCAATTGAGGCGCAACTAGGGCGTAGCAAGTGCCATTATTGAGGCGCAACCAAGGCGTAACTAGGGCACAACTAGGGCGCAACTAGGGCAGAAGTAGGGCGCAACTAGGGCGGAACTAGGACGTAGCTAGTGCCCAACTGAGGCGCAACCAGGGCACAACTAGGGCGCGACTAGGGCGCAACTAGGGCGCATCTAGAGCGCAACTAGGATGCAGCTAGGGCGCAACTAGAGCGTAGCTAGTGCCCAACTGAGGGGCAACTAGGGCACAACTAGGGCGCAACTAGGACGTAAGTAGGGTGCAACTAGGGTGCAACTAGGGCATAAGTAGGGCGCAACTAGGGTGCAACTAGGGGACAACTATGGCACAACTAGGGTGCATCTAGGGCGTAGCAAGTGCCCAACTGAGGCGCAACTAGGGCACAGCTAGGGCGCAACTAGGGTCCAAGTAGGGTGTAACTAGGGCGCAATTAGGGCACAACTAGGGCGCAACTAGGGGACAACTATGGCACAACTAGGGTGCATCTAGGGCGTAGCAAGTGCCCAACTGAGGCGCAACTAGGGCACAGCTAGGGCGCAACTAGGGTCCAAGTAGGGTGTAACTAGGGCGCAATTAGGCCACAACTAGGGCGCAACTAGGGCACAACTAAGGCGCAACTAGGGCGCAACTAGGGTGAAAATAGGGTGCAAGTAGGGTGCAAATAGGGCGCTACTAGGACACAACTAGTGCGCAAGTAGGGCGCAAGTAGGGCACAACTGGGGCACAACTCCAGTACAAGTAGGGTGCAAGTAGGGCACAACTAGGGCGCAAGTAGGACTCAACTAGGGCGCAAGTAGGGCGCAAGTAGGGCACAACTGGGGCACAACTCCAGTACAAGTAGGGTGCAAGTAGGGCACAACTAGGGCGCAAGTAGGACTCAACTAGGGCGCAAGTGGGGTGCAAGTAGGGCACAACTTGGGCGCAACTAGGACGCAACTAGGGCGCAACTAGGGCATAGCTAGTGCCCAACTGAGGCGCAACAAGGGCGCAACTAGGGCGCAACTAGGACGCAACTAGGGCGCAACTAGGGCATAGCTAGTGCCCAACTGAGGCGCAACAAGGGCGCAACTAGGGCGCAACTAGGGAACAACTAAGGCATAGCTAGTGCTCAACTGAGTCACAATTAGGGCGCAACTAGGGCGCAACTAGGACGCGACTAGGGCACAACTAGGATGCAACGAGGGCGCAACTAGGGCGCAACTAGGGTGTAGCTACTGCGCAACTAAGGTGCAACTAGGGCGCAACTAGGACACAAGTAGGGCACAACTAGGGTGTAAGTAGGGCGTAACTAGGGCACAACTAGGGCGCAACTAGGGTGTAGCTACTGCGCAACTAAGGTGCAACTAGGGCGCAACTAGGACACAAGTAGGGCACAACTAGGGTGTAAGTAGGGCGTAACTAGGGCACAACTAGGGCGCAACTACGCCGCAACTAGGACATAGCTAGTGCCCAACTGAGATGCAACTAGGGCGCAACGAGGGTGCAACTAGGGCGCAAGTAGGACGCAAGTAGGGCACAAGTAGGGCGCAAGTAGGGTGCAAGTAGGGCGCAACTAGGGCGCACTAGGACGCAACTAGGGTGCAACTCGGGCACAACTAGGACACAACTGGGGCACAACTAGGGCGCAACTAGGGCGCAAGTAGGACGCAAGTAGGGCGCAACTAGGGCGCAACTAGAGCGCAACTAGTGCGCAAGTAAGGCGCAACCAGGACACATTCAGGGCGCAACTAGGACGCAACTAGGGCGCAAGTAGGGTGCAACTAGGGCGCAACTAGGGCGCGACTAGGGCGCAACTAGGGCGATATTAGGGTGCAACTAGGTTGCAAGTAGGATGCAAGTAAGGAACAACTAGGGTACAATTCGGGCACATTAGGGCACAAGTAGGGCGCAACTAGGGCGCGACTAGGGCGCAACTAGGGCGATATTAGGGTGCAACTAGGTTGCAAGTAGGATGCAAGTAAGGAACAACTAGGGTACAATTCGGGCACATTAGGGCACAAGTAGGGCGCAACTAGGGCGCAAGTAAGACGCAACTAGGGCGCAACTAGGGCGCATGTAGGGCGCAACTAGGATACAAGTAGGGCGCATCTAGGGCACAAGTGAAGCGCAACTAAGACGCAATGAGGGTGCAACTTGGGCGCAACTAGGGCGCAACTAGGGCGCATGTAGGGCGCAACTAGGATACAAGTAGGGCGCATCTAGGGCACAAGTGAAGCGCAACTAAGACGCAATGAGGGTGCAACTTGGGCGCAACTAGGGCGCAAATGGTCGCAGCTAGGGCGTAACTAGTGTCGTACTGAGGCGCATCCAGGGCGTAACTAGGGCGTAGCTAGGGCGCAACTAGGGCGCAACTAGGGCGCATCTAGGGCACAACTAGGGTGTAGCTAGTGCAGAACTGAGGTGCAACTAGGGTACAACTAAGGCGCAAATAGGGCGCAACTAGGGCACAAGTAGAGCGCAAGTAGGGTGCAAGTAGGGCGCAACTAGGACGCAACTTGGGTGCAACTAGGGTGTAGCTAGTGCCCAACTGAGGCGCAACTAGGACGTACCTAGGCCCCAAGTAGAGCATAAGAAAGGCGCAAGTAGGGTGCAACTAGGGCGCAACTAGGGTGCAAGTAGGGTGCAAGTAGGGATCAAGTAGGGCACAACTAGGACGTTGCTAGTGACCAACTGAGGTGCAACTAGGGCGCAACTAGGTTGCGACTAGGGCGCAACTAGGGCGCAACTAGGGCGTAAGTAGGGCACAAGTAGGGTGCAACTAGGGCACAACTAGAGCGCAACAAGGGCCCAAGTAGGGTGCAACTAGGGCGCAACTAGGGCGCAACTAGGGCGTAAGTAGGGCACAAGTAGGGTGCAACTAGGGCACAACTAGAGCGCAACAAGGGCCCAAGTAGGGTGCAACTAGGGTGTAACTAGGGTGCAACTAGGGCGCAAGTAGGACACTAGTAGGGTGCAAGTAGGGTACAACTAGGTTGCAACTAGGGCGCATCTAGGGCACAAGTAGGGCACAACTAGGGCACAAGTAGGACACAAGTAGGGCGCAACTAGGACACAAATAGGGCACAATTGGGATGCAAGTAGGGCGCATGTAGAGTTCAAAAACGGCGCAACTAGGGCACAACTAGGGCGCAAGTAGGACGCAACTAGAGCGAAACTAGGGTGCAACTAGGGTACAACTAGGACGCAACTAGGACGCAAGCAGGGCGCATGTAGGGCGCAACTAGGACAAAACTGGAGGGTAGTTAGTGTCCAACTGAGGCGCAACTAGGGCACAACTAGGGCGCAACTAGGACGCAAGCAGGGCGCATGTAGGGCGCAACTAGGACAAAACTGGAGGGTAGTTAGTGTCCAACTGAGGCGCAACTAGGGCACAACTAGGGCGCAACTAGGACACAACTATGACGCACGGAGGGCACAACTAGGACGCAAGTAGGGCGCAACTAGGTGCAACTACAGTGTAACTAGGGCACAACTAGGGCACAACTATGACGCAAGTGAGGCGCAAGTAGGGCGCAAGTAGGGCGCAACTAGGGCGCAAGTAGGGCACAACTAGGACGCAAGTAGGGCGCAACTAGGTGCAACTACAGTGTAACTAGGGCACAACTAGGGCACAACTATGACGCAAGTGAGGCGCAAGTAGGGCGCAAGTAGGGCGCAACTAGGGCGCAACTAGGGTGCAACTAGGGCATAACTAGAGCACAACTAGGGTGCAAGTAGGGCGTAGCTAGTGCCCAACTGGGGCGCAACTAGGGCACAAGTAGGGAGAAAGTAGGGCACAAATAGGGCGCAACTAGGATGCAAGTAGGGTGAAACTAGGGCAGAAGTAGGGTGCAAGTAGGGTGCAACTAGGGCGCAAGTAGGGTACAACTGAGGCGCAACTAGGGCGTAACTAGAGCGTAACTAGGGTACAAGTATGGTGCAACTAGGGTATAACTAGAGCACAACTAGGGTGCAAGTAGGGTGCAACTAGGGCGCAAGTAGGGTACAACTGAGGCGCAACTAGGGCGTAACTAGAGCGTAACTAGGGTACAAGTATGGTGCAACTAGGGTATAACTAGGGCACAACTAAGGCCGAGTAGGGTACAACTAGGATACAAGTAGGACGCAAGTAGGGCTTAAGTAGGGCGCAAGTAGGGTGTAGCTAGTGCCCAATTGAGGCGCAACTAGGGCGCAACTAGGGCGCAACTAGGGCGCAAGCAGGGCGCAACTAGGACGTAGCTAGGGCGTAACTCGGGCACAACTAGGGTGCAACTAGGGCGCATCTAGGGCACAACTAGGGTGTAGCTAGTGCCGAACTGAGGTGCAACTAGGGTGCAACTATGGCACAAATAGGGCGCAACTAGGGCACAAGTAGAGCGCAAGTAGGGTGCAAGTAGGGCGCAACTAATGCGCAACTAGGGTGCAACTAGGGTGTAGCTAGTGCCCAACTGAGGCGCAACTAGGACGCACCTAGGCCCCAAGTCGGGCACAAGTAGGGCGCAAGTAGGGCGCAACTAGGGCGCAAATAGGGTGCAAGTAGGGTGCAAGTAGGGCGCGAGTAGGGCACAACTAGGACGTTGCTAGTGACCAACTGAGGCACAACTAGGGCGCAACTAGGTTGCGACAAGGGCGCAACTAGGGTGCAACTAGGGCGTAAGTAGGGCACAAGTAGGGCACAAGTAGGGCACAACTAGAGCGCAACTAGAGCCCAAGTAGGGTGCAACTAGGGTGCAACTAGGGTGCAACTAGGGCGCAAGTAGGACACTAGTAGGGTGCAAGTAGGGTACAAATAGGGTGCAACTAGGACGCAACTAGGGCACAAGTTGGGCGCAACTAGGGCACAAGTAGGACGCAAGTAGGGCGCAACTAGGACACAAATAGGGCACAATTGGGACGCAAGTAGCGCGCATGTAGAGTGCAACTACGGCGCAACTAGGGCACAACTAGGGCGCAAGTAGGACGCAACTAGGGTGAAACTAGGGTGCAACTAGGGTGCAACTAGGACGCAACTAGGACGCAAGCAGAGCGCATGTAGGGCGCAACTAGGACGAAAGTGGAGCGTAGTTAGTGTCCAACTGAGGCACAACTAGGGCACAACTAGGGTACAACTAGGACACAACTAGGACGTAATTAGGACACAACTAGGACGCAAGTAGGGCGCAACTAGGCGCAACTACAGTGTAACTAGGGCACAACTAGGGCACAACTATGACGCAAAGGAGGCACACGTAGGGCGCAAGTAGGGCGCAACTAGGGTGCAACTAGGGCATAACTAGGGCACAACTAGGGTGCAACTAGGGCGTATCTAGTACCCAACTGAGGCATACCGTAGTGATCTTTAATTTCGTTTTTTTGATTTTTGCACTTTAGGGAATCCATAATTTCGACAACGGGTTTTGTTCATGGAGTTATTTTGGTGGTTCCGTTGCTTTCGTTGAACGAAATTACCCGATCTTTAATTTTGTCGACGAAGTTGCACCCTAGTTGCGCCCTAGTTACGCCCTTGTTGCGCATTAGTTGCACCCTAATTACGTCCTACTTGCTCCCTGGTTGCGCCCTAGTTGTGCCCTAGTTGCAACCTAGTTGCGCCCTAGTTGCGCCCTAGTTGCGTCCTAGTTGTACCATAGCTATGCCCTAGTTGTGCCCTGGTTGCGTCCTAATTGCGCCCTAGTTGCGCCTCAGTTTGGCACTAGCTGCGACCTAGTTGTGCCCTACTTGCACCCTACTTGCACCCTAGTTGCGTCCTAGATGCACCCTTGTTGCGCCCTACTTGCGCCCTACTTGTGCCCTACTTGCGCCTCACTTGCGTCCTAGTTGTGCCCTAGTTGTGCCCTAGTTACACCAAAGTTGCGCCCTAGTTGTGCTCTACTTGCGTCCTAGTTGTGTCCTACTTGCGTCCTAGTTGTGTCCAAGTTGCGCCCTAGTGGTGTCCTAGTTGCGCCCTAGTTGCGCCTCAGTTGGACACTAACTACGCTCTAGTTTCGCCCTACTTGCGCCCTACTTGCGCCCTACTTGCACCCTAGTTGAGTCCTAGTTGCGCCCTAGTTGCACCCTAGTTTCGCCCTAGTTGTGTCCTACTTGCGCCCTGGTTGTGCCCTAGTTGCACCATAGTTGTGCTCTACATGCGCCCTACTTGCGTCCTAGTTGTGTCCTACTTGTGTCCTAGTTGTGCCCTACTTGCGTCATACTTGCACCCTAGTTGCACCCTACTTGTGCCCTAGTTGCACCCTAGTTGCACCCTAGTTGCACCCTAGTTGCGCCCTAGTTGTGCTCTACTTGCGTCCTAGTTGTGTCCTACTTGCGTCCTAGTTGTGTCCAAGTTGCGCCCTAGTGGTGTCCTAGTTGCGCCCTAGTTGCGCCTCAGTTGGACACTAACTACGCTCTAGTTTCGCCCTACTTGCGCTCTACTTGCGCCCTACTTGCACCCTAGTTGAGTCCTAGTTGCGCCCTAGTTGCACCCTAGTTTCGCCCTAGTTGTGTCCTACTTGCGCCCTGGTTGTGCCCTAGTTGCACCATAGTTGTGCTCTACATGCGCCCTAGTTGTGTCCTACTTGTGTCCTAGTTGTGCCCTACTTGCGTCATACTTGCACCCTAGTTGCACCCTACTTGTGCCCTAGTTGCACCCTAGTTGCACCCTAGTTGCACCCTAGTTGCACCCTAGTTGCGCCCTACAAGTGCCCAACTAGTGCCTTAGTTGCACCCTAGTTGCACCCTAGTTGTACCCTATTCGCACCCTAGTTGCACTCTAGTTCTGCCCTAATTGCGCCCTACTTGTGTCCTACTTACACCCTAGTTGCACCCTAGTTGCGCCCTAGTCGCGCCCTAGTTGCACCCTAGTTGCACCCTAGTTGCACCTTAGTTGGACACTAGCTACGTCCTTGTTGCGTCCTAGTTGCGCCCTACTTGTGCCCTACTTGTACCCTACTTGCGCCCTACTTGCACCCTACTTGCGCCCTACTTACGTCCTAGGTGCGCCCTAGTTGCGTCCTAGTTTTGTCCTACTTGCGTCCTACTTGTGCCCTAGTTGCGCCCTACTTGCACCCTAGTTACACCTTAGTAACGCCCTAGTTGTGCCCTAGTTACGCCCTACTAGCATCCTACTTGCGCCCGAGTTACGCCCTAGTTGCGTCCTAGTTACGCCCTACTTGTGCCCTTGTTGCGTCCTAGTTGCTCCCTAGTTGTGCCTCGATTGGGCACTAGCTACACCCTACTTGCGCCCGACTTGCGCCCTACTTGCGTCCTAATTGCACCCTAGTTGTGCCCTACTTGGCCCTAGTTGTGCCCTAGTTATACCCTAGTTGCACCAAACTTGTACCCTAGTTACGCTCTAGTTGCGCCCTCGTTGCGCCTCATTTATACCCTACTTGCGCCCTAGTTGCACCCTTCTTGCACCCTACTTCCGCCCTAGTTTCACCCTACTTGCATCCTAGTTGCGCCATATTTGTGCCCTACTTGCGCCCTACTTGCGCCCTAGTTACGCCCAGTTACCCTACTGATCTTTAATTTCGATTATAAGTACTTTTTGCCTATTCGAATTTGAACAAGTTTTTTTTCAACAAATTCATTAAGTACACCTTAAATAATTAAAATCAGAATGTCTGAACTAATTTCGTTCAAGTCCCGGGTTCAAGCACTGTTTGTCTCTTGTCATTCAGTTCGTGGCTCTGGTTATTCTAGTCACTTGTTCGACTTCGACGAATTTCGACGAATGTGAGGCACGGATGAAAAAACGTCACTTTTCATCGCACGCAGCAAACATGACGTCAGCAGTGTACGAAGCTCACCCGGTAACCCACCAAGAACAACGGGAAGAGATGCAAACTGAAACTACACCATGACATCCTCCTCCTCCATGGTAACCTCGGCAAGCAACAGTTCTCCAGTGAACGGGGCAGCCTCTCGCTGGAAGCCGGGCTCAAAAACACGAGGGAAGTTGGCCTTGGCCCACGCGGCCTTGACCAACTCTTCATGGCCGATGGATTCCCACGTGTCTTGGAACCAACCGCAGGCCTCCTCCTTGAAGACGGCCATGCCGACGGATGTCGGCAGCCCTTGACGGGTGCGGTCTGTGCCCCATGCGGCGTAAAGTTCCTCGATCTTGTTCTTCAACGGACGCATCACTCCGACGTCGCACGGCTGTGCCTTTGATGTGCAACCAGCCGGAACGTAGCAAGTGTGGATGTATGGGAAATGTTGCCCAAGCCACTCCTGAAACGAAGCACAAGCATGCGGCCTCCATGCATCAAGAATGAGCAACAAGTCCGTCTTGCCCGGTTCAAGACTCATCTTCGTGCACATGGCCGTGTAGTAGGGTGCAACAATGTTGCGCACCCACTCACGGGTGGTGTCCCCGTTTCCCCAATGGTTGGGCGTGAAGGTGAGGTGTGCACCCGCCTCTTGCATCTTGCGCGCGCGGGCTCCAGGTGGCAGACATCGGCGGGTTTTACCCCCGAAAATGAGTTGGAGGGGGAGGAGTTCTCCTGTCATGGACACCGTGACGAGGGCGGTGATTTGCCTCTTGTCCTCGAGGCCGAGGATGCCAACATCCTTGCTGCCGAGGGGAGCAAAGGTCTTGTCCGCCGACGGCATGAGCTGCACGCCGGTGTGGTCCCCGTTGAGAACAAAGAACGGGTTGATCTTGTACAGCGTCGCCATGATCGCCGCGCGCTGGTGGAACTTGAGGACCCTCGCCTCCCAATCCGGCGGCAGCTTTTGAGCCGCCGTTGTACCACACCTCCAGGCCCAACCCATCTCCTTCCGCACAAACTTGCGGACCCACGGGCGGCCGAAAGCACGCGCTCCCAACCGCTCAAGTTCGTCGGGGGCGTGTCGCGCGACAACATCACGAATCTCCCGCCGGATTGTCTTGGAGTTCAACGCATTGCCTGCTGCACGCGCATCGTTGAGCCGCTGCTTAATCTCTGCCACAATCTCGGGCCGAGTTGAGAGCCAAGCTCTCTTGCCTTGGTAGCCATGCTTGCGCTTACGGTTCATGGAGATGGGAGCCGATGGAGTTGAGCCCAGCGAGGTGACGACGGCCTGCGCGTACTGCGGCTTCAACACAAGTGGATTGCCGGGCTCAAACCAGCTGCTGACAGTGCTCACAGCGAGACTGTCAAAAACACAGTGACCGTCCAGAGTCCGGAAGGTCTTCTGTAGATGCTTGACTGCTGCGTAGGCGGTCTTCTTCTGCTTGACCGCCTTGTAAATAGTCCGGAAATGACCGGACCCAAACCAGTCACAATATTTTCCGCGCTTCTTCCCGCTAGCTGTCGAACTTGCGGACTCGCTGGAGGTGGTGGTGTAGGACGTCTGCAAGGCCAGACATTCTGTGTCGGTGCTTTCGTCACCACCTTGCACCGAGCCGCCTGCACCTCCGTTCAGACTGTCACTGTCACTGCTGTCACTGTCGGAGCCGTCACTTTCATTGAAACTGCTGCTGCTGCTGTCACTACTGTGAACGTTGACGGTGCTGTTGTCGCTGTCGTCGGACGTGGGGCTTGACTGCTGCGGTTCCTGAATGCGCAGTGCCCCGGAGCGCAGCCGCGTCATGGGCGGCTGCGCTTTCTTCACCCGCGGTTTGGGAGTGTCGTCAGCAAGGGCTTTGCCCTTCTCAGCGTACGTTGGCGGCCGTCTCACAGCAGGCGACGCGGGATCACTCGCCGACACAGGAGCCGCGGCAACGGGGGGTGGTGCTTGCACCTTCTCCTGCTGCATCCGCATGCGTAGTCCCTCGGCTTCGTGGTCGCGTGAGAAACCGACGCCATCGTCAAGGCGACGCTGGCGTCCTGATGGAGCTGGTTGGCAAATGACAAGAGGGACGTTGGACGGGAGGCACAGAGGCGAGGACACAGTTGGCGTCGCGTCGCTGTAGGTGGCTGCAGTCGCGCAGGCAGCCTGAGGCGCTTCGGTAGCATCCGCGTCCAGTGCCTGCAGCTTGCGGGGTCTTCCAAGTGGACGTCTTGGTGGGGGCGGACGCGGTGGAGGGCCTTGGCGCGTCGCTTGGGCTAGCCGACGCGCACGTTCTTCCGGCGAAATCTTTTGGAGGAAGCGGTCCATGCTGACGGAGTGTTGTTGGACAAGGCAGGATTTGCAACAGATGGCAATGCAGCATGAAATGCCTTGATTCGGCCTACTCACTTTTCAACAACCGCATCAATCGGAACGCCCTCATTCGCCATTCGGATGTGCGAATCGAAAAGTGGGCTTTGTGCAGCGTACAATCCACATGCACGTCCACTAAGTGAGTCGCCAAAAAGGAGCGACGCAAAACGTCAAGCGGTTCCGCCATCGATGGATAACCAACCACCGTGGACAGACCACGGTCTCACGCACCTGAGATGACTTCGTCGACGAAATAAAAGATCGGGTAATTTCGTTCAACAAAAGCAACGGAACCACCAAAATAACTCCATGAACAAAACCCGTGGTCGAAATTATGGATTCCCTAAAGTGCAAAAAGAAATAAAAAATGAAATTAAACATCACTACGGTAGGGCACAACTAGGGTGCAAGTAGGACGCAAGTAAGGCGCAACTAGGGTGCAAATAGGGCACAACTAGGGCGCAACAAGTGTCCAACTGAGGCGCAACTAGGGCGCAACTAGGACGCGAGTAGGGCGCATGTAGGGCGCAACTAGGACGCAAGTAGGGCGCAAGTAGGACGCATCTAGGGCGTAGTTGGCTAGAGCCCAACTGAGACGAAACAAGGGCGTAACTAGGGCACAACTAGGGAGCAACTAGGGCGCAACTAGGACGCAAGTAGGGCGCAAGTAGGACGCATCTAGGGCGTAGTTGGCTAGAGCCCAACTGAGACGAAACAAGGGCGTAACTAGGGCACAACTAGGGAGCAACTAGGGCGCAACTAGGGCGCAACTAGGGCTCAAGTAGGGTGCAACTAGGGCGCAACTAGGGCGTAGCTAGTGCCAAACTGAGGCGCACGTAGGGCACTACTAGGGCGCAACTAAGGCAGAACTAGGGCGCATCTAGGGCGCAACTAGGGCGCAACTAGGGCTCAAGTAGGGTGCAACTAGGGCGCAACTAGGGCGTAGCTAGTGCCAAACTGAGGCGCACGTAGGGCACTACTAGGGCGCAACTAAGGCAGAACTAGGGCGCATCTACGGCTTAGCTAGTGCCCAACTGAGGCGCAACTAGGCCGCAACTAGGGCGCATCTAGGGCCCAAGTAGGGCGCAACTAGGGCACAATTAGGGTGCAACTAGGGCGCAACTAGGGCGCAAGTAGGGTGTAACTAGGGCGCAACTAGGGCGCAACCAGGGCACAACTAGGGCGCAACTAGGGCGTAACTAGGGTGCAACTAGGGTGAAACTAGGGCGCAAGTAGGGCGCAAGTAGGGCACAACTAGGGTGCAACTCGGGCACAACTATGGCACAAGTAGGACGCAACTAGGACGTAACAAGGGCGTAAGTAGGGCGCAAGTGGGACGCAAGTAGGGCGCAACTAGGGCGCAACTAGGGTGCAACTAGGGCGCAACTAGGACGTAGCTAGTGCCCAACTGAGTTGCAACTAGGGTGCAACTAAGGTGCAACTTGGGCGCAACTAGGGCGCAAGAGGGTGTAACTAGGGCGCAACTAGGACGCAACTAGGGTGCAAGTAGGGCGCAACTGGGGTGCAACTAGGGCACAACTAGGACACAAGTAGGACATGAGTAGGGCGCAACTAGGGCACAACTAGGGCGCAACTAGGGCGCAACTAGGGCGCAACTAGGACGTAACTAGGGCGCAAATAGGGTGTAGCTAGTGCCCAACTGAGGTGCAACTAGGGCGCAAATAGGGCGCAAGTAGGGCGCAACTAAGGCGCAAGTAGGACACAAGTAGGGCGCAACTAGGGCACAACTATGGTGCAACTAGGGCGTAGCTAGTGTCCAACTGAGGCGTAACTAGGGCACAACTAGAGTGCAACTAGGGCGCAACTAGGGCGCAAGTAGGGCGCAACTAGGGCGCAAGTAGGGCGCAAGTAGGGTGCAACTAGGGTGCAACTAGGGCGTAGCTAGTGCCCAATTGAGGCGCAGCTAGGGCGCAACTAGGGCGCAACTAGGGCTCAACTAGGGCGCAAGTAGGACGCAAGTAGGGGGCAAGTAGGGCGCAACTAGGGTGCAACTAGGGCGTAGCTAGTGCCCAACTGAGGTGCAACTAGGGTGCAACTAGGGTGCAAGTAGGGCTCAAGTAGGGCGCAAGTAGGGCGCAACTAGGGCGCAACTAGGGCGTAACTAGGGCGCAACTCGGGCGCAACTAGGGCGTAGCTAGTGTCCAACTGAGGCGCAACGAGGACGCGACTAGGGCACAAGTAGGACGCAAGTAGGGAGCAAGTAGGGTGCAACTAGGGTGCAAGTAGGACGCAACTGAGGCGCAACGAGGACGCGACTAGGGCACAAGTAGGACGCAAGTAGGGAGCAAGTAGGGTGCAACTAGGGTGCAAGTAGGACGCAACTGAGACGCAACAAGGGCGCAACTAGGGTGCAACTAGGGCGCAAGTAGGGCGCAACAAGGGCGCAAATAGGGCACAACTAGGACACAAGTAGGGCGCAAGTAGGGTGCAAGTAGGGTGTAGCTAGTGTCCAACTGAGACGCAACGAGGGCACAACTAAGGCGCAAGTAGGGTGCAAGTAGCGCGCAAGTAGGGCGCAACAAGGGCGCAAATAGGGCACAACTAGGACACAAGTAGGGCGCAAGTAGGGTGCAAGTAGGGTGTAGCTAGTGTCCAACTGAGACGCAACGAGGGCACAACTAAGGCGCAAGTAGGGTGCAAGTAGCGCGCAAGTAGGGCGCAACTAGAGAGCAAATAGGGTGCAACTAGGGTGCAACTAGGGCACAAATAGGTTGCAACTAGGGCGCAATTAGGACGCAACTAGGGTGTAACTAGGACACAAGTAGGACGCAACTAGGGCACAAGTAGGGCGCACGTAGGGCACAACTAGGACGCAAATGGGGCGCAACTAGGGCGTAAGTAGGGTGCAAGTAGGGTGCAAGTAAGGCGCAAGTAGGGTGCAAGTAGGATGCAAGAAGGACGCAAGTAGGGCGCAACTAGGGCGCTAGTAGCGTGAAAGTAGGGCGCAACTAGGGTGCAAAAAGGGCACAACTAGGGTACAAGTAGGATGCAAGTACGGCGCAACTAGGGTGCAACAAGGGCACAACTAGGGCGCAACTAGGACGCAACTAGGGCACAAGTAGGGTACAACTAGGACGCAAGTACAGTGCAACTAGGACCCAACTAGGGCGCAACTAGGGTGCAACTTGGGTGCAACTAGGGAGCAACTAGGGTGCAACTAGGGTGCAACTAGGGAACAAGTAGGACGCAAGTAGGACGCAACTAGGACGCAACTAGGGTGCAACTAGGACACAACTAGGGCGTAGCTAGTGCCCAATTGAGGCGCAACTAGAGCGCAACTAAGGCGAGGGCGCAAGTAGGGTGCAACTAGGGCGCAAGTAGGGCACAAGTAGGGCGCAACTAGGGGACAACTAGGGCTTAACTAGTGCTCCAACTGAGGCGCAACTAGGGTGCAACTAGGACGCAAGTAGGGCGCAAGTAGGGCGCAACTAGGGCGCAACTAGGGCACAACTAGGGCGCAACTAGGGCGAAGCTAGCTAGTGCCCAACTGAGATGAAACTAGGGCGTAACTAGGGCGCAACTAGGGCACAAGTAGGGCGCAACTAGGGCTCAACTAGGGTACAAGTAGGGCGCAACTAGGGCAAAACTAGGGTACAAGTAAGGTGCAACTAGGGCGCAACCAGGGTGGAAGTAGGGCGCAACTAGGGCGCATCTAGGGCTTAGCTAATACCCAACTGAGGCGCAACTAGGGTGCAGCTTGGAGGCAACTAGGGCCCAAGTAGGGTGAAACTAGGGCACAATCAGGGTGCAACTAGGGTGCAACTAGGACGCAACTAGGGCACAACTAGGGCGCAACTAGGGTGCAACTAGGGTGCAACTAGCGCGCAACTAGGGCGCAAGTAGGGCGAAGTAGGGCACAACTAGGACGCAATTCTTGCTCAACTAGGGCGCAAGTAGGGCGCAACTACGGCATAACTAGGGTGTAACTAGGGCGCAACGCAAGTAGGGCGCAACTAGGGCACAACTAGGGTGCAACTAGGGCGCAACTAGGGCGTAGCTAGTGCCCAACTGAGTCGCAACTAGGGCGCAACTAGGGCGCAACTGGACTGCAACTAGGGCGCAACTAGGGTGCAACTAGGGCACAACTAGGTAACAAGTAGGGCGCAAGTAGGGCACATCTAGGACGCAACTAGGACGCAACTAGTGCGTAGCTAGTGTCCAATTGAGGTGCAACTAGGACGCAACTAGGGCGCAACTACGGCGAAACTAGGTCCCAAGTAGGGCGCAACTGGGGTGCAACTAGGGCACAACTAGGGCGCAAGTAGGGCGCAAGTAGGGCGTAACTAGGGTGCAACTAGGGCGCAACTAGGGCGAAACTAGGGTGTAACTAGGGCACAAATAGGTTGTAGCTAGTGCCCAACTAAGGTGCAACTAGGGCGCAACTAGGGCGCAAGTAGTGCACAACTAGGGCGCAAGTAGGACACAAGTAGGGCGCAAGTAGGACGCAAGTAGGATGCAAGTAGGGCGTAAGTAGGGCGCAACTAGGGCACAAGTAGGGTGTAGCTAGTGTCCAACTGAGGCAAAATGAGGGTGCAACTAGGGCGCAACTAGGGCGCAACTAGGGCGCAAGTAGGGCGCAATTAGGGAGCAACAAGGGCGCAACAAGGGCGCAACTAAGGTGCAACTAGGGCAAAAATAGGGCACAACTAAGGCGCAACTAGGACACAACTGGGGTGTAAGTAGGGCACAAGTAGGACGCAACAAGGGCACAAGTAGGGCGGAAGTAGGGCACAACTAGGACGCAACTAGGGTGCAACTAGGGCATAGGTAGGGTGTAAGTAGGGCACAAGTAGGACGCAACAAGGGCACAAGTAGGGCGGAAGTAGGGCACAACTAGGACGCAACTAGGGTGCAACTAGGGCATAGGTAGGGTGTAAGTAGGGCGTAAGTAAGGCGCAAGTAGGGTGCAAGTAGGACGCAAGTAGGGCGCAAGGAGGGCACAACTAGGGAGCAAGAAGGACGCAAGTAGTGCGTGACTAGGGCGCAAATAAGGCACACCTAGGGCGCAAGTAGGACTCAAGTACGGCGCAACTAGGGCGCAATTAGGGCACAACTAGGGCGCACCTGGGACGCAACCAGGGCACAACTAGCGTACAACTAGGGCACAAGTAGGACGCAATTAGGATGCAACTAGGGCGCAACTAGGGCGCAACTCGTGCGCAACTAGGGTGCAACTAGGGATCAACTAGGGCGCAACTAGGGAACAAGTAGGACGCAAGTAGGGTGCAACTAGGGTGCAACCAGGAAACTAGGACGCAACTAGGGCGTAGCTAGTGCCCAACTGAGGCGCAACTAGGGTGCAACTAGAGCGCAACTAAGGCGAGGACGCAAGTAGGGTGCAACTAGGGCACAAGTAGGGTACAAGTAGGGCGCAACGAGGGCACAACTAGGACATAACTAGTGCCCAACTGAGGTGCAACTAGGGCGTAAATAGGGCGCAAGTAGGGCACAAATAGGGCACAACTAGGGCGCAAGTAGGGCGCAACTAGGACGCAACTAGGGCGTAGCTAGCTAGTGCCCGACTGAGACGAAACTAGGGCGTAACTAGGGCGCAACTAGGGCACAACTAGGGCGCAACTAGGGCGGAACTAGGGCAAAACTAGGGCGCAACTAGGGCGTAGCTTGTGCCCAACTGAGGCGCAACTAGGGTGCAAGTTGGGCGCAACTAGGGCAAAACTAAGGCGCAAGTAGGGCGCAACTAGGGCGCAACCAGGACGCAAGTAGGGCACAAGTAGGGTGCAAGTAGGACGCAACTAGGGTGCAACTAGGGTGCAACTAGGACGCATCTAGGACTTAGCTAGTGCCCAACTGAGGCGCAACTAGGGCACAGCTAGGGCGCAACTAGGGCCCAAGTAGGACGCAACTAGGGCACAATAAGGGTGCAACTAGGGCACAACTAGGGCGCAAGTAGGGTGTAATTAGGGCACAACTAGGTTGCAACTAGGGCACAACTAGGGTGCAACTAGGGCAACTAGGATGCAACTAGGGCGCAACTAGGGTGCAATTAGGGCACAAGTAGGGCACAACTAGGGCGCAACTCGGGCACAACTAGGGTGCAAGTAGGGCGGCAACTAGGGCGTAACTAGGACGTAACTAGGGCGTAACTAGGGTGCAAGTGGGACGCAAGTAGGACGCAACTAGGGCGAAATTAGGATGCAACTAGGGCGCAACTAGGGCGTAGC
The DNA here is from genome assembly GCA_023375785.1 of Penium margaritaceum. Taxonomy (NCBI): domain Eukaryota; kingdom Viridiplantae; phylum Streptophyta; class Zygnematophyceae; order Desmidiales; family Peniaceae; genus Penium; species Penium margaritaceum. Next base: position 74,454 of record SZWC01006689.1, on the reverse strand, counting down.
TAGTGCGCAACTGAGTCGCAACTAGGGTGCAACTAGGGCGGAACTAGGACGCAACTAGGACGCAACTAGGGTGCAACGAGGGCGCAACTAGGACGCAACTAGGAAGTAGCTAGTGCTTAACTGACGCACAACTAGGGCGCAACTAGGGCGCAACTCGGGCGCATGTAGGACGCAACTGGGACACAACTAGGGCACAACTAGGGCGCATGTAGGGTGCAAGTAGGGCGCAACTAGGGCACAACTAGGGCGTAACTAGGGCACAAATAAGGTGTATCTAGTGCCCAACTGAGGTGCAACTAGGGCGCAACTGGGGCGCAACTAGGATGCAACTAGGGCGCAACTAGGGTGTAACTAGGGCACAAATAAGGTGTAACTAGTGCCCAACTGAGGTGCAACTAGGTCGCAACTAGGGCGCAAGTAGGGCACAACTAGGGCGCAAGTAGGGTGCAAGTAGGGCGCAGGTAGTGCGCAACTAGGGCACAACTAGGGTGCAACTAGGGCGTAGGTAGTGCCCAACTGAGGCGCAACTAGGGCATAACTAGAGTGCAACTAGGGGACAACTAGGGCGCAAGTAGGGGGCAACTAGGGTGCAACTAGGGCACAAGTAGGGTGCAACTAGGGTACAACTAGAGCATAGCTAGTGCCCATTTGAGGCGCAGCTAGGGCGCAACTAGGGCGCAACTAGGGCTCAACTAGGGCGTAAGTATGACGCAAGCAGGGTGCAAGTAGGGCGCAACTAGGGCGCAACTAGGGCGTAGCTAGTGTCCAACTGAGGCGCAACTAGGGCGCAACTAGGACGCAAGTAGGACGCAAGTAGGGCGTAACTAGGATGCAAGTAGGACGCAACTGAGACACAACAAGGGCGCAACTAGGGTGCAACTAGGGTGCAAGTAGGGCGCAACTAGGGCGCAATTAGGGCACAACGAGGGCACAAGTAGGGCGCAAGTAGGGTGCAAGTAGGGTGTAGCTACTGGCCTAATGAGGCGCAACGAGGGCGCAACTAGGGCGCAACTAGGGTGCAAGTAGGGCGTAAGTATGGTGCAACTATTGAGCAACTAGGGCCCAACTAGGGCGCAACTAGGGCGCAACTAGGGCGCAAGTAGGGTTCAACTAGGGCGCAACTAGGACGCAGCTAGGCTGTAACTAGGACGCAAGTAAGACATAACTAGGGCACAAGTAAGGTGCATGTAGGGCACAACTAGGACGCAACTAGGGCGCAACTAGGGCGTAAGTAGGGTGCAAGTAGGGCGCAAGTAAGGCGCAAGTAGGGTGCAAGTAGGATGCAAGTAGGGCACAAGTAGGGCGCAACTAGGGTGCAAGTAGGGCGCAAGTAGGGCGCAACTAGGGCACAAATAGGGCACAACTAGGGCGCAATTAGGACACAAATAGGGCGCAACTAGGGCGCAACTAGGGCGCAACTAGGGCACAACTAGGGCGCAACTAGGACGCAACTAGGGCACAACTAGGGTACAACTAGGGTGTAACTAGGACGCAACTAGGGCGCAACTAGGACACAAATAGGGCGCAACTAGGGCGCAACTAGGGCGCAACTAGGGCACAACTAGGGCGCAACTAGGACGCAACTAGGGCACAACTAGGGTACAACTAGGGTGTAACTAGGACGCAACTAGGGCGCAACTAGGAGGCACCTTGGGTGCAACTAGTGTGCAACTAGGGTGCAACTAGGGTGCAACTAGGGAACAAGTAGGACACAAGTAGGGCGCAACTAGGGCGCAACTAGGAGGCACCTTGGGTGCAACTAGTGTGCAACTAGGGTGCAACTAGGGTGCAACTAGGGAACAAGTAGGACACAAGTAGGGCGCAACTAGGGCGCAACTAGAGTGCAACTAGGGCGCAAGTAGGATGCAACCATGGTGCAACTAGGGCGCAACTAGGGTGCAAGTAGGGCACAAATATGGTGCAGGTAGGACCCAACTAGATGCAAGTAGGACGTAACTAGGACGCAAGTAGGGTGCAACTAGGGTGCAACTATGGCGTAACTAGGGTACAAGTGGGTCGCAACTAGGGCGCAAGTAGGGCGCAAGTAGGATGCAACTAGGGTGCAACTAGGGCGCAACTAGGTTACAACTAGGGCACAACTAGGGTTCAACTAGGGTACAACTAGGACGCAACTAAGATGCAAGTAGGGCGCAAGTAGGGCGCAAGTAGGGTGCAACTAGGGCGCATCTATGACGCAACTAGGACGCAAGCAGGACACAAGTAGGGCGCAACTAGGGCGCAGCTAGTGCCCAGCTGAGGTGCAACTAGGGCGCAACTAGGAAGCAACCAGGGTGCAACTAGGGGGCAACTATGGCGCAACTAGGGTGCAACTAGGGCGCAACTAGGGCGCAACTAGGGCGCACTAGGACGCAAGAATGGCGCAACTAGGGCGCAACTAGGGCGCAACTAGGGTGAAACTAGGGCACAAATAGGGAGCAACTAGGGCACAAGTAGGACGCAAGTAGGACACAACTAGGGCGCAACTAGGATGCAACTCTGGCAGGGTGTAAGTAGGGCGCAAGTGGGGCGCAAGTAGGGCGCAAGTAGGGTGCAAGTAGGACGCAAGTAGGGCGCAATCAGGGCACAACTAGAGCGCAAGTAGGGTGCAAGTAGGGGGCAACTAGGGCACAAATAGGGGCTCAACTTAGGCGTCACTTGTACGTAACTGTGGAGTAGCATGGCGCAACTTGGCCGCAACTTGGGCGTAGGTAGGACACAAGTAGGGTGCAACTAGGACACAACAAGGGCAAAACGAAGGTGCAATGTAAGCGCAATGAGGGCACTTTTAGGATGCAACTCAGGCATAATTAGGGGCAATCCAGGACTCAAATAGGGTACAAATAGGGAGTACATTGGACACTATAAGGATACAACTGCGGGGCAACTAGGGTGCAACTACAGTGCAAGTAGGACGCGTCCAAAGCGCAACTAGGATGCACCATGACCACATCTAGGGCGCAAATGGATGGAGCTAGGATGCAATTGTGGCACATCTAGGGCACAGCTCGTTATCAACGAGAGTACAACTAGGGTGGAACTAGGGTACAAGTAGGGCACAACCAGAGCGGAACTAGGGTGCAACTAGGACACAGTTGGCTGAACTAGGGCGCAATTAGGAAGCGACCAGGGTGCACGTAGGGAACAACTAGGGCTCAACTACTGCACTACGAGGACGTAGCAAGGGCAGAACTGGGGTGCAACTAGGACGGAAGTAGGGGGCGATAAGGTGAAACTAGGGTGCAAGTAGGTTGCACGTCGGACGTAACTAGGGCGTAACTAGGATGCAATTGGGTTGCAACTAGGGAGTCAACAGGGCAAATATACGATGCAACTAGGGCGTAGGTTGAATGCATCCAGGGCGCAATCACGGTGTATCTAGGGCGCAATAATGGCGTAATTACGATGCAACTAGGGCACAACTTCGGCACAACTAGGGTACAACTAGGTCGCAACTAGAACACAACTAGGGTGCAACTACGGCGCAACTTGGGCCAATTAGGGCACTAAGAGAGTGTAACCAGGACGAAGCTTGGGCGCAAGTAAGACATAGCTAGGGTAGAATTACATTGGAACAAGGATGCAACTAGGGTGTGACCAACATGCAACTTGTGCGTAGCTAGGGCGTAAGAAGGTGAATCAAGGGCACAACCAAGGCACAACTAGGACGCAACTGCACACAACTAGGGTGTAATGATGACACACATAGGGGGTACTTAGAAAGCAAGTAGGATGCAACTAGGGTGCTCAGGACACAACAAAGAGGGCAATTATAGGCCGTTTATGGTGAAACTAGAGCACATAGAGGGCACTACCAGGCTCCAACAAGGTGGCAACTAAGAGGAAAGTAAGACACAACTAGGGTGCAATGATGGCTGAACTACGAGCCAACCAGGAGGCACAACTAGGACACAATTAGCGCTCAACTAGGACACAACTAAAGTGCAGCTAAGGCACAACTAGGTTGGAACTATGGTGCAACTAGGGTGGAACTACGAACCAATTAAGTAAGGCAGAAGTAGGGTTCAAGTAGGGTGCAACAAGGACGCAACTAGGGCGCAACATGGATACAACCTATGTTGCTCTCGAATCTACCGTATTACCGCAATTATTTGGATGTGTTTTTGCCAAGGTGTTTTTTTTGGAAATTTTTCAAAGTACCGGGACCGAGTTTTGAACCGTTATGGAGAGTGCCCTCCTGGTGTTAAAGCCCAGTAAAATTCGAAGTGTGCCGGCCGTGTCATGTCCTCGTGTGCGAGAAACTCATGATTCAAGGACTTGGATGTTCGGGCGACCGAATTTGCTCACTCGAACTGGAGCGAGCAAATCGACGGTCGTTCCTGGCGTGGAAGTTATCGACGTCCACGCGAGAGCCGCACTCAGAGCAACGCCCTGGATCGAACTGCCCCGCGAGGGGGATTTTCCCGCGTTAATTCGAAGCCAATATGGCAAAAATGAACAACCGTTACAGAAGTACCCAGAAGGAGTTTTCTTCCGGGTTTGGAAATGATTAGAACTATTACTTTCCGAATAATTGCGGTAATACGGTATTGGAAAGCCCATGCTCGACCTTAGGGGTAACAATGATTCCCATCTCACATTTTATGGACAAGTAGAGTTTGCTTCACAACATGAGCTATGCAGTTGTCCACCAGCGTCTCATCTTGTAATACTTGCAAGCTTGTATGGCATCCATGGTGTTGCTTGCACTATTACCCCCTAGTCCTCTCCCTCGTTCCGGTCCACTAACTACGCGTCTCCTCATTCGCTTTCCTCCTCCAAGCTGGCTTGCTTGTTGATCACTCGCAACACAATCAATGACTGGCCAAGAGAACGTGGATTCACATTTGGATTACTGCTCCAAAAGAGAATGTGCTCACTTCCTACATTTGGACGCGTTGCCAACTCCATGAACTCCAAATCCTTTGGTTGAAGACCTGTCTATACATCAACTTCCAACGAGATCAAAATCCTCGGGCATGGGATTGCAACGGATCGGCCATGGACAACTCAGGGGTGCGCTCAAAAGACATATTTTCTGCTGCTTCGTGCATCTGCTGTGGCTGCTGCAGCGGCTCTGTGGAGTGCACTGAAGTCGATGTGAACACAAAACCCGCTTCAAGCAGTTGGCAGATGCGATGTAACGTCTTCTTCCCTTTCATCGGCGCAGACGCGAGGTTGCACTGGTTCCGTGCCCAAGTTGCCAGCTTGAAAGTTTCTCTGTCTCTCACGTAGCCTCCCACACTCGCACTCGCACTCGCACTCGCACTCGCACTCGCACTCGCACTCGCACTCGCACTCGCACTCGCACTCGCACTTGCACTTGCACTTGCACGCCCTCTTCTCTCCTGTGTGGGAGCTGCTGCCGGTTGCTGCTGTTGCTGCTGCCAGGGTTGATGCTGCTGCTGCTCCTGTTGCTGCTGCTGCTGCTCTTCCAGACATGGGGGAGGCTCCCATTGCTGGTGTTGCTGTTGGTGTTGGCGATTCTGTTGGTGTTGGGTGCCGAATACAGCGGCAACGACGTCACAGTGGCCATACCTTCGCTTGAACTCAAGAAGACGAGAGAACATTTCTTCCCATCGCACGTCCTCCGACGTCAGACACAGCCCAACCTCCTCTATTCGAGCCTGTGGGGAGGGCAGGGATGAGAGCACACAACGTGTGGAAATGGAAAACACACGCAAGCAGTCCGAGTTGTTGGGGTACAGCAACACAGCTCATTCTCCTCCTCCCCCTCCTCCTCCTAGTCTTCCTGCTGGTGCCACGGCAATAGCCGGGAGGGGATGGGGAGGTGGGAGTGGGGGAGTGGCGGGAGAGCATCACTTGCATAACCTGAGCAGCAGCAAGCTACTGCAACACAGCAACTGTGACAAGAAGGAACCCAGTTTGTTTGACCTTCACACACAGCTTCACACTTAGCCACGCGCCGAGACTCACGGTGAACAGAACATCCCAGTCTAGGAGGTCGCAGCGGAAGCGGGAGGGACCGAAGGGACGAAGGTGGGATGAGGGGCGGGGGCCCGGGGGGGGGAGGCACTTGCCTTGCGCGAGGGCAGCAAGCTACTGCGGCGCAGCAATGTGCGTTGTGTGTTGAGCCACACACCGAGAGCTGAGGTGGGCGGTACGTGGCAGTGCCCGTGCTGCTGCTTGAACTGCCGCAGCAGCTGCAGGTGCTCCACCCATTCCGACTCGTCTACTCCCTCAGTCTCCTGCAATCTCACAAGTGTCCAAACTGCCCACAGTTTTTCATGGCCTCGCCTGCTTTGCTTCAGAGCACAGAGAAGCAGATTCTGAGAGCCTGAATCCACCCCAATTTCTCAGTTTGTCTCTCCAACAGCACATTGTTGAACGTACAAAACATCGCCCCAGGGTGCTGGTTTTGCCCCTTCTTCTTCTGGTCGTCAGAAGTAGAAGGGGAGGCAACCGTGGCGCATTCCATTCTACGCTTGCATTCGGCCGAGGCTTCCTTCATCCATTCATGTATGCATGCATGGATGAAGCGGAGGAGTAAACACACTCCTCCAACGGCCATCCAAACCACACTAGTTACCAGCAAACTCAAAACACCCAGAGCTCATTCGGCCTTCTTCTATCTCCTGCCCGAACAGATGTTTGTGCCACACGTTTTGTGTCATGTGTTTCATGCCATGAGATTTCGCAGCTAGTGACAAACACTGGCACCGATGGGGTGAAAGGATGTCTTTCCCCACATGCCACCGTCTCCACCACCACCTCCTCAACAGCCGCCTCCTCCTCCTCATGTCATCTTCCAGCCATGGCTTTACCTCCATTCGGCGTGCATCTGCGCACGCAAGCTGCCGCCGTTCAATCTCTTTCCTTGAGATTTCCTGCATGGCCACCCCGTCCCCGACACACACAACCCCACGGAAAGACATGGTTGCATGGGACAGACATCATACGCAGCCCACGAACATGTCTCACACGCAGTTGCTTGATGCATAGGGCATCAAGCTACGCAGCTGCAATGCGTTCTTGCTGTACACATCCATGCGCGTTAACAAGCACACAGGCCCGCACACGCCACATGACCATTGTGCACCAACATGCACCAAAGCACGCATCCACGCATGCTAAGCCACGAGCCCACTGCCCACCTGACCGTCTGCTGGCCCGCCTGCCGGCATGTCTGACTCTGTGCCTGCGAGTCCTCCCGCCGGCTGGAACGACAGCCCACCCTCCTGCAGCCTGCCTGCTGATACGCCCGCCCGCCCGCCTTCCTGTCCAGGTGCCCGCCCGCCTTCCTGTCCACCTGCCCACCCGCCTTCCTGTCCACCTGCCCACCCGCCTTCCTGTCCACCTGCCCGCCCGCCTTCCTGTCCACGTGCCCGCCCTACCACTCACCCGACCACCCCCCACCCGTCTCCTCTCCCGCCTTCCTGCCCCCCTGCCCGCCAACCAGCATGCCTGTCTCCCCCCCGGCCGCCAGGCAGCCTAGCCATCTAGCCTCCCGACCGCCCACCCACCCACCCACTGCCAGCCTACCCAACCACTGCCAGCCTACCCAACCACTGCCAGCCTACCCAACCACTGCCAGCCTACCCAACCACTGCCAGCCTACCCAACCACTGCCAGCCTACCCAACCACTGCCAGCCTTCCCACCGACCTGCCCGTCCAGACCCCACGCAGCTACCCTGCTTAACACATGCTAACCCACCCAGCCAATCGCCTACCCGCTTCCTGCCTGCCTGCCCATCCGCCCACCCGCCAGACTGCCCGCCCACCCACATGCCCACCCCACCACTGACTGCTCCGCCACCCGACCGACCACCCACCCGCCTGCCTCCCAGACTGTCCACCCGCCTCCCCAACTGTCCACCCACCACTTGCCAGCCAGCCTGCCCAACCGCCTGTCCGCCCGCCTGTCCGCCCACCTGCCTGCCTGCAACCTCGCACGCCCACCCGCCCACCCGCACGCCTGCACGTCCACCCCCCTGTCCGCCTGCCCGCCCGCCCCACTGCCCCACCTGCCCCCCACCTGACCTGTCGGCGATCTCGTCTAGTTGCCAGTCAGCGTGCCCACCTCCCTGCCTTCCGGCATGCCCATCACGGCTGCCCGCCTGCTAACTAACTTAGCTAACTTCTCCGCTCCCCGGACAATCTGACCACCGACAAGTGGTCAGATTGTCCGGCCAACCGACCAGTCGCATGCAGGCCAGCCAACTGGCCGCCTGCCTGCCCGTGCGCCAGCCTGGCCGGGCTACCCAACCGCCCGTCAACTCGCCCCCCCTGCTAACCCGGCTGCAGTAGCACCTTCCGACCACCTGCTGCCTGCTCTCCTGCCCACCTGCATGCCCACTCGCCCGCCAGCCCACCCGACTGCCCGCCCGCCTCCCCGGCGCCCTGCCCGCCTGGCCCATCCTCTCACCCGTCCGACAGCCTGCCTGCCCGCCCACCCACTCGCCCACCCGCCGCTTGTTCAACTGCCCACTCTCACACAGACATTACTGTCACGCGCCTGAAAGTTGAAAGCACTACATGCCACACCCCTTGTTGGTCCTGTCCCCCCTATGTTGCATCGGAGGGACATACATAGGCCATGTATGTATGTGGACATGGGTGACGTGAGTGTGACGAGATTTGAGCAAGAGCACCTCGTCCGTAAACCTCCCGGCACTCTGACTTTGTGAAATTCTGAACCTCATACATGTCTGAGAAGGAAACTGATCAGTTAAACACGTTTAAGATCAAAATCAGCTCTACAGGTAACTACAGAAATATGCACATGAGCGCACACAATCCACACAGCATGAGCGCACACAATCCACACAGCATGAGCGCACACAATCCACACAACATGAGCGCGCACAATCCACACAGCATGAGCGCACACAATCCACACAGCATGAGCGCACACAATCCACACAGCATGAGCGCACACAATCCACACAGCATGAGCGCGCACAATCCACACAGCATGAGCGCGCACAATCCACACAGCATGAGAGCGCACAATCCACACAGCATGAGCGCACACAATCCACACAGCATGAGCGCGCACAATCCACACAGCATGAGCGCACACAATCCACACAGCATGAGCGCACACAATCCACACAGCATGAGCGCACACAATCCACACAGCATGAGCGCACACAATCCACACAGCATGAGCGCGCACAATCCACACAGGATGAGCGCGCACAATCCACACAGCATGAGCGCGCACAATCCACACAGCATGAGCGCACACAATCCACACAGCATGAGTGCGCACAATCCACACAGCATGAGCGCGCACAATCCACACAGCATGAGCGCACACAATCCACACAGCATGAGCGCACACAATCCACACAGCATGAGCGCGCACAATCCACACAGCATGAGCGCGCACAATCCACACAGCATGAGCGCACACAATCCACACAGCATGAGCGCACACAATCCACACAGCATGAGCGCGCACAATCCACACAGCATGAGCGCGCACAATCCACACAGCATGAGCGCACACAATCCACACAGCATGAGCGTGCACAATCCACACAGCATGAGCGCACACAATCCACACAGCATGAGCGCACACAATCCACACAGCATGAGCGCACACAATCCACACAGCAAGGGCGTCAAGAGACCCACCTGTGGCACAGCACAATCGGCGTGGTGGGGGTCAAACGGGATGAGGCACGAGCAGTCAAACTTCCCTTCGTCAAATTGGGCATCCACTGGTACGCTGCACGACCGTAGGCACAAAAGTTGGAATTCAATGAAGCACAAAACCACTGAAAGGCATCAACAGAGACAACGAGGATGACTGCTGCGACAACGACGACGACGACGACGACGACGACGATGATGACAGCAGCAATGACAGGGGCGGCGGTGGCAGCGGGGGTGGCTGTGGCAGCGGCGGTGGCGGCGGCAGCGGCGCCGGCAGCGGCAGCGGAGAGGAGACAATGATGATGATGATGATGATGAAGAAGAAGAGCAATAATAAGAGCGAGAGAACGAGAAGAAGAGCAAGAGGAGGACGACGAAGAGGGCCACGAGGAAGAGGAGGAGGAGGAGGAGGAGGAGGAGGAGAAGAAG
>SZWC01006689.1:42830-54358 GCA_023375785.1 Penium margaritaceum | reverse complement strand
CTCTCTCTCTCTCTCTCTCTCTCTCTCTCTCTCTCTTTCTCTCTCTCACCTCTCCAGTCCTCAGTTGCTTCAGCTCTCTCTCTTACCTCTCCAGTCCTCTTTGGTTGCTTCAGTCCCCACTCTTCTCTGCAACACTTGCATGAGGATAAGACGCACACCTCGGTGTCGCCAGCGGCTGCAAACGCTCCCAGCAAACTCCGTCGCTGCTGAAGTGAACACTGCTGTTGTTAACCTCCAGTCCGCGCTTTCTTCAGTGACGCATTGGCTCTTCGTCCTAAGGCATTCAAAAGCCTGCCGACGGTGCATTCCTGCTCGGCTCCACTGGTGTCCTTTCCTGGAGTTGAAAGTAACCACCAAAGATTATTACTCAACCTCGTTGGGCTACCTCGACGGCCTCCTTCCGCGGAAAAATCCTCAAGCCAAAAACATTTGGGCGAAATAATTACTTCGCACCATCCTCTCAGATTCCTCAGGCACCTGGTGCATTCAATGAGCACGAAAACTAAAAGGCGTCGTACTCTATAGTTTTTCTAAGGCTAAGAAATGACTTCACCTATTCCCCAAATGCTTCGTCAGCACATTTTGCACTTCAACCCCCCTCACCCCTTTTGTTGTGCGTAGCAGAACGTGGGCGCTGAACAGGCTAAGTTTATGTAGCAGAACACAATTTGAGGAAATATGACACGTGAGTAAGTCGAAATTGGTAGTGTCTTTCTGTAGCGTGGCAGTGCCACTCCGACCGGTCGAAGGAGCCACGTGGCTCGAGCAGGGTCACCTGGGACTGTGGGCGGTGAGACGGGATGGCTTGAGGGTCGGAGACCCTCAAGCACCGCGGTTTTGGCCTAGTCGGTCAAGGATTCCGTCGAATCCGTTACATTGGTATCAGAGCTCCAAGGCTCGAATCCCACGTCGGGATTACCGGAGATGCCGAGGCGGCTCTCACTCCTAGCGGGGGGGAGTGTAGCGTGGCAGTGCCACGCCGACCGGTCGAAGGAGCCACGTGGCTCAAGCGGGGTCACCTGGGACTGTGGGCAGTGAGACGGGATGGCTTGAGGGTCGGAGACCCTCAAGCACCGCGGTTTTGGCCTAGTCGGTCAAGGATTCCGTCGAATCCGTTACACTTTCGATGATGAAGTGTCAGAACTATTGAGCGCATATTTACAAGTGCCAAAAAAGAATATGCCATACTTGAGGTCGTGAGCGCTCGGCGCGAACAATGCTTGCGGAATCGCGTCATGAGAGGCCACATAGAGAAACTCTTCAAGGATTCGGAGGTGTTTGACAATATTGAGGCTCTTCTTTACAAAATTCAAGCACTGTTGAGATTTCAGCCGGACAGTATGGGAGAATCAATACAGGTCGCAATAGTTGCGTTGACCCTCTAGGAACTGGTTCATTCTGTCACAAACTTCTTGAACGGAACACCACGGGTCGAGGCACTTGGCCAAAATGCCCACGGATGAATGGAGAAGAAGTCTAGAACTTGTCGTGCGGTGGTCCATACATGTAAGGACAAAAATTTCCACTCACAAAGTTTAGGGGCTCGTGTACACTTACCGCTCTTTAGGATGTAATGTCCCGGCGCATACGATACGTATGCCAGTGCCGACAAAAATAACCGTTGATTTGATGATCAACGTTAAGCCGTCGCACATTCGCATTTCACCGGTGCTTTATTCTCAGTGAATAACCAGGGTTGTGTGTAACAACATGGACAGTAAAGTCCTGCTCGAACATGGCATCCACCACCTGCTTCAGCTTGGTCAGCTTGTGGTCGCTCTTGTGATATGTTACATTGACCTTCCGAATCCTGCCAGCTACAGGTCAATTTCTTATGGTGTTGAGGGAGCTTTCGATATTTTCTTGGGAACTCCCCATTAAGAGGTACAAACTCCTCGAGTACAGCCACAAACCATGACTGTAGCGAGGCCCTTGAGGCCGGTAAGTCTGCTGCGTTGGCTATCAAAAGTAGGGCACCACTAGGGCACAACGAGGGTGTAACTAGGGTCCAACTAGGGCGCAACTAGGGCGCAACTAGGACGCAACGACGGCGCAAGTAGGGCGCAACTAGGGCGCAACTAGGGTGCAACCCTAGTTGCAACTAGGGCGCAACTAAGTCGCAACTAGGGCGCAACTAGGGCGCAACTAGTGCTCAACTGAGGCGCAACTAGGACGTAACTAGGGCGCAAGTAGGACGCAACGAGGGCCCAAGTAGGACGCAACTAGGGCGCAACTAAGTCGCAACTAGGGCGCAACTAGGGCGCAACTAGTGCTCAACTGAGGCGCAACTAGGACGTAACTAGGGCGCAAGTAGGACGCAACGAGGGCCCAAGTAGGACGCAACTAGGACATAACTAGGGCACAACTAGGGCGTAGCTAGGGCGCAACTAGGGCGCAACTAGGGTGCATCTAGGGCGCAACTAGGGTGCAACTAGGGTGTAACTAGGGCGCAACTAGGGCACAAGTAGAGTGAAACTAGGACGCAACTAGGGCGCAACTAGGGCATAACGAGGGCGCAACTAGGGTGCAACTAGGGCGCAAGTACGGCACAATTAGGACACAACTAGGGCACAATTAGGACGCAAGTAGGGCACAACTAGGGCACAACTAGGGCGCAACTGAGGCGCAACTACGGCGCAAGTAGGAGGCAAGTAGGGTGCAAATAGGGCGCAGCTAGGATGCAACTTGGGCGCAACTAGGGCACAACTAGGGTGCAAATATGGCGCAACTAGGGCGCAAGTAGGGAGCAACTAAGGCGCAATTAGTGCGCAACAAGGGCGCAACAAGGGCGCAACTAGGACGCAACGAGGGCGCAACTAGGGCACAACTAGGGCGCATCTAGGGCGCAAGTCTGGTGCAACTAAGGCACAACTAGGGCACAACTAGGGCACAACTAAGGCACAACTAGGGTGCAACTAGGGCGCGAGTAGGGCACAACTAGGGCACAACTAGGGCACAACTAGTACGCAACTAGGACACAACTAGGGCGTAGCTAGCGCCCAACTAAGGCACATGTAGGGCGAAACTAGGGTACAACTAGGGCGCAAGTAGGGCACAAGTACATCCCAACAAGGGTGTAGCTAGTGCCAAATTGAGGTGCAAGTAGGGTACAACTAGGACGCAGCTAGGATGGAAGTAAGACAGAAGTAGGGCGCAATTGGGGCGCATATAGGGCACAACTAGGACGCAACCAGGACGCAAGTAGGGCGCAACAAGGGCGAACCTAGGGCGCAACTAGGGCACAGCCAGGGCGCAAGCAGGACGCCAATAGGGCGCAACTAGCGTCCAAGTAGGGCGGAAATAGGGCACAACTAGGGCGCAACTAGGGCGTAACTAGGGCCCAACTGAGGCGCAAATAGAGTGCAAAGGGGCGCAACTAGGTCGCAACTAGGGCGCAACTAAGCCACAACTAGAGGCGCAACTAGGGCGCAAGTAGGGCGCAACAAGGGCGCAACTAGGACGCAACTAGGGCGCAACTAGGCCACAACTAGGACGCAACTAGGGCGCAACTAGGGGCGCAAGTAGGACGTAACTAGGGTGCAACTAGGACCCAACTAGGACACAACTAGGGCGCAACTAGGCCACAACTAGGACGCAACTAGGGCGCAACTAGGGGCGCAAGTAGGACGTAACTAGGGTGCAACTAGGACCCAACTAGGACACAACTAGGGCGCAACTAGGGTGCAACTAGGGCGCACGTACGGCGCAATTAGGGTGCAACTAGGGCACAATTTGGGTGCAAGTAGGACGCAACTAGGTCACAACTAGGACGCAACTAGGACGCAAGTAGGGCACAAGTAGGGCACAACTAGGGTGATACTAGGACGCAACTAGGGCGCAACTAGGGAGCAACTAGGGCGCAAGAAGGGCGCAACTAGGACGGAACTAGGGCGCAACCAGGGCGCAACTAGGGTGCAAGTAGGACACAACTAGGGCGCAATGAGGGTGCAACTAGGGTGCAAGTAGGGCGCAAGTAGGGCACAACTAGGGCGCAACTAGGGGGCAAGTAGGGCGCAACTAGGGCGCAACCAGGGCGCAACTAGGGTGCAAGTAGGACACAACTAGGGCGCAATGAGGGTGCAACTAGGGTGCAAGTAGGGCGCAAGTAGGGCACAACTAGGGCGCAACTAGGGGGCAACTAGGGCACAACTAGGGTGCAAGTAGAGCGCATCTAGGACGCAACTAGGGCGCAAGTAGGTGGCAACTTGCAACTAGGGCGCAACTAGGGCGCAAATAGGGCGCAACTAGGACGCAACAAGGGCACGACTAGGGCGTAGCTAGTGCCCAGCTGAGGCGCAACTAGGGTGCAAGTAGGGCGCAAGAAAGGTGCAACTAGGGCACAACTAGGGCGTAATTCGGGCGCAACTAGGGTACAACCTGGGCGCAACTAGGGTGCAAGTAGGATGCAACTAGGGCGCAACTAGGAGGTAACTAAGGCACAACTAGGGCGCAATTAGAAGGCAAGTAGGGCATGACTAGGGCGCAACTAGTGCCCAACAGAGGCGCAACTAGGACGCAACTAGGGTGTAACTAGGGCACAACTAGGGCACAAATAGGGCACAACTAGGGCGCACCTAGGGCGCAACTAGGGCGCAAGTAGGGTGCAACTAGGGTGCAATGAGGGTGCAACTAGGACGCAAGTAGGGCAAAAGTAGGGCGCAACTAGGGCGCAACTAGGACGCAACTATGGCGCGACTAGGGCGTAGCTAGTGCCCAACTGAGGTACAACTATGGCGCATCTAGGGCACAAGTAGGGCGCAAGTAAGGTGCAACTAGGGCACAACTAGAGCGTATTTCGGGCGCAACTAGGGTGCAACCTGGGTGCAACTAGGGTGCAAGTAGGATGCAACTAGGGCGTAACTAGGACGAAACTAAGGCGCAACTAGGGTGCAACTAGAACGCAACTTTGACGTAACTAGGGCACAACTAGTGCCCAACTCAGGCGCAACTAGGGCGCAAGTAGGGCGCAAGAAGGGCGCAACTAGGGTGCAACTAGAACGCAACTTTGACGTAACTAGGGCACAACTAGTGCCCAACTCAGGCGCAACTAGGGCGCAAGTAGGGCGCAAGAAGGGCGCAACTAGGGTGCAACTAGGGTGCAACTAGGGTTCAACTAGGGCGCAAGTAGGGTGCAACAAGAGCGCAACTAGGGTGCAAGTAGGACGCAAGTAGGGTGCAAGTAGGGCGCAACTAGGGCACAACGAGGGCGCAACTAGGGCACAACTAGGGCGCAACTAGGGTGCAACTAGGGTGCAACTAGGGTGCAACTAGGACAAAACTAGGGTGCAACTAGGATACAAATAGGGTGTAACTAGCACGCAACTAGGGTGCAAGTAGGGCGCAACTAGGGTGCAACTAGGGTGCAACTAGGGTGCAACTAGGACAAAACTAGGGTGCAACTAGGATACAAATAGGGTGTAACTAGCACGCAACTAGGGTGCAAGTAGGGCGCAAGCAGGTGCAGGTAGGACACAAACACGGCGCAACTAGGGTGCAACTAGGACGCAACTAGGGCACAAGTAGGACGCAACTCGGGCGCAATCAGGGCTCAACTAGGGCACAACTAGGGTACAACAAGGTCGTAGCTAGTGCCCAACGTAGGAGCAAGTAGGGTCCAACTAGGGCACAAGTAGGACGCAACTCGGGCGCAATCAGGGCTCAACTAGGGCACAACTAGGGTACAACAAGGTCGTAGCTAGTGCCCAACGTAGGAGCAAGTAGGGTCCAACTAGGGCACAAGTAGGGCGCAACTAGGGCACAACTAGGACGCAACTGGGGCGCAACTAGGGAGCGCCTAGTGCAGAAGTAGGACGCAACTAGGGCGCAACTAGGGTGTAACTAAGGTGCAACTAGGCCGCAACTAGGGTGCAACTAGGGCACAACTAGGACGCAACTGGGGCGCAACTAGGGAGCGCCTAGTGCAGAAGTAGGACGCAACTAGGGCGCAACTAGGGTGTAACTAAGGTGCAACTAGGCCGCAACTAGGGTGCAACCAGGACGTAGCTAGTGCCCAACTGAGGCGCAACTAGTGCACAACTAGGGCGCAGGTAGGGAGCAAGTAGGACGCAACTAGGGCACAACTAGGGCGCAACTAGGGCGCAACTAGGGCGCATCTAGGGTGCAAGTAGGGTGCAAGTAGGGCGCAAGTAGGATACAACTAGGATGCAACTAGGGCACAACGAGGGCGCAAGTAGGGCGCAACAAGGGCGCAACTAGTGCACAACTAGGGCGCAAGTAGGGCACAATAGGGGCGCAAATAGGGTGCAAATAGGACGCAACTAGGACGCAACTAGGGCGCAACTATGGCGCAACTGAGGCACAACTAGGGTGCAACTTGGGAACAACTAGGGCGCAACTAGGGCGCAACTAGGGCACAACTGGGACAAGTAGTCCTAGTTGTTCAATGGCCCAGTGGAGTAGTATGCGGCAAGGGGAAGGCAGGAGCCAACGCGCCGCGAGAAACCTGCTGCCGGTGTGGGTGCAGGCTGCTGCGAAGCGGGCAGCTAGCTCGTGCAGGTCCTTGTACTGGCCACAGATACTGATGATGAGGAAGCGGAAGCTGATGAAATAGGAGTGGGCGCAGGGGCGGAACCACGTGCACTGTGGAAGTTTTCGGCGTGGGCGCAGGTCATCACAAAAACAGCGACGCGACCGGGTAGATCCTTGTGCCGAGCGGAAAGCGATGCGGGAGTGGGGAACGAATGATGGTGAGGAAGACTGATGGCTAAGTGTGCGCAGGGGCAGACCACGTGCGCTGCAGATGCTGATGAGGAAGGCTGATGCAGAGGCGACGCGGATGATGGTAAGGAGGATGCGGATGACGAAGGGTGCCTTGAGGGAGGCAGATGAGACGTGAGATGAGGAAGGAACCCGGAGGAGATGATGAGGAGGGCTGAAGACAGCAGATGAAGATGAAGATGGCGCGAAGCTGAAGGAGGAGAAGGGAGCTGTCGATGATGAGGGCGTGGCGAAGATGGAGGATGGCGAGGGAGGAGGCGACGCGAGACAACCGAGTGCTCTGCTTTCAAGAGAGTGACGGCTTGTTCCCCAGTTGGCCCGAGACCGACGGGCAGGAAGACTGGCGGTGTCCGATAACCCGGCAGCTAGAGGAAGTTGGTTGTAGCAGAGGAAGTCGTGCGGCGAGCAGAGACACTGGTCCGCTGACGTCAGGAGAGTGACGGCATGTTCCCCAGTTGGCACGCTGTGGGAGCAGGAAGACTGGTGGTGTCCGATGTCTTGATGACGGGAGTTACGCTGCAGTTGACGACGCGAGAAGGCAGTGCGAGGACGCGGCTCGAGATGACGAATGCAGACGAGATGAAGAGGATGGGGCGGTTGAGGCGGATGAGGCTGATGAGAGCAAGATGAAGTTGCTTGAGGAGGTTGAGGGGATGAGAGGCAGCAGGCGGCGAACGGCAGGAAGCTTCCAGGAAGTTGACGGTAGGCGGCGGCTTGGGAGCTACTTGCAGCTGTTGTGGACGACGAGTCACCGATTGTTGGCCATGGGCGCGGAATGGACGCAGGGCTTTCTCAGGATGACAAGACGTTCCTGCAGCACGAAGAAAACTCCAGGCGGTGCTACTGATGTCAGCTTTCACCGAAGCGGAGAGGCGCAAAAGGGGCGGCGGCGGCGACGGAGGAGTGCAGAGACGAGAAGCGAGACAATGATGGCGGCAGAGTGATGACGAGGTCACGGGGCACCAGGGGATGTTGCCTGATGCTCTGATACCATGGCAGAAGAATGCAATGAGCGAAGACGAAAAGAGCAGAAGCAGGCAGAAGCAGTGCGACATGCACAAGTACGTCAGGTGAAGATCGAAGCAGGAAGGCGTGGACTGCTCAGAGGAGTTGGTCGCAGAGCGCGATGAGAGGCACGGAGCTTAGGAGGCAAGGTAGACAGGAGATGTTTGAGAGAAGGCGCGAGCGAGACAAGTCTAGGATCGAGGTGGGCTGGGCGAAGGATCAGGAAGGATTGAGCGAAGAGCACTGAGTGGGATAGGTTGGCGAAGGCAGAAGGAGTGATGAGCGAGTAGAGCGAGGACACGGCGGCGAAGCCGCGGAACCAAGAAGGGAACAGGATGGGCAGAACTGTTCTGGTTAATTCGAGGGAATGAACATCCTCAGTAATATATCGCAGAACAGGACAAAAGCTGGAGCAACGGCTTCTTTTCCGCTAGCCGGACGCGGTTGCGACGTGGTCACAACTATTAGGGGCGACTCGCTTCTGGTTTCTCGATCGTGACCGACAATCCGTTGGCGAGGTGGTTCGTGCTGGCTCGGTGCGGGACCGGAACCTGAACCTTATTAAGAGCTCGGATTATCCGAGGGATTATGTCAGTGTTGACTTCAATATTCCGACATCATGTGCATATGGTGTATCTCATGCTCCTATGGTGTATCTCATACGCATATGGTGTATCTCATGTGCCTGTGGTGTATCTCGTGCGCCTATGGTGTATCCCACATGCCTATGGTGTATGTCATGCGCCTATGGTGTATCTCATGTGCCTATGGTGTATCTCATGTACCTATGGTGTATCTCATGTGCTTGTGGTGTATCTCATGTGCCTATGGTGTATCTCATGCGCCTATGGTGTATCTCATGTGCGTATGGTGTATCTCATGTGCCTATGGTGTATCTCATGTGCCTATGGTGTATCTCATGTGCCTATGGTGTATCTCATGCGCCTATGGTGTATCTCATGTGCCCTATGGTGTATCTCATGTGTCCTATGGTGTATCTCATGTGCCTATGGTGTATCTCATGTGCCTATGGTGTATCTCATGCACCTATGGTGTGTCTCATGCGCCTATGGTATATCGCACGTACCTATGGTGTATCTCATGTGCCTACGGTGTATCTCATGTGCCTATGGTGTATCTCATACGCCCTATGGTGAATCTCATGTGCCTTTGGTGTATCTCATGCGCCTATGGTGTATCTCATGTGCCTATAGTGTATCTCATGCGCCTATGGTGCATCTCATGCGCCTATGATGTATCTCATGCGCCTATGGTGTATCTCATGCGCCTACGGTGTATCTCATGCGCTTATGTTGTATCTCATGTGTCTATGGTGTAGAGGCAATAAATTGTGTGGAGGCGACGCCAAACTGTCATTTTTACGTCCTCGAGAATTTAGGAAAAAGTTGTGTGGATGAGGATGTATGTGGAAACAAGATGTATGGTTCAAAAGAAGTGGAGTACAATACCACACGTATCTTTGGTGATGTGTCCACCGCTACAATACAAGAAGATGAGACTGACTGTGAGGTAACAAATTGATGAGGACTAACTCACATCATTGTGACTGATATGGTAATTATTTTTTTCAATCTATGTCTGTTGTTTTGGATGGGACATAAAGTAATCACGTAATGATACGAAATGATATCAATACATATGGCTGAAGTTATTTTTCATTCTACAAAACACACTGTACAGTAGCTCATGAAATGGGCAAGATGAACGGTGTTTCACATTTTGAATAATTTTCTAAAGATGGTACATGGGGATCCTTAGCTGAAAATGCTATATACTGTCAAACCTTTGAGAAACAATATTTATATGAAGGAGAGAACGGTCAATCCTTTCATATGTAATTTTCTATTGTCGTGTGAATGCACCAGTTGTGCACTTGAAAGTAGAAACTAATCACTTTGAGGTTTTACAAATTCATCCAAAAGGAGATGAATATGGGTGTCATGTTTCACCCCAAACCTTTGTTGATTGTCAATACGCACCAACAGAGCTCTAGGCTCAAAACATGAGGAGTGCTGGAATGCTTCGTCATTAGACAAGGGTTGGGCAAGTTTAATTTCATGATTATGGATATTGTAAATGAAAACAATGTACGTACTGTTGGTACACAAAATTTTGCGATTCCATTGCAGTGACCACGGATGTAGCTTTCACATCTCAAGAGAGAGGTGGAAGAAACAAGTCAAAACGAACATACGCATTGTCAACATTTTGCCTCAATGATACATTTTGCCTCTTCACTGTATCAGCCTTCCTTGAAGAGGCTGATACAGTGAAGAGGCAAAATGTATCATTGAGGCAAAATGTTGACAATGTGTACATTGAAGAATACGTGAAAGAAAAGTACTATGAATGTTACACACATGGCAATGGCCCGTGCAATGGTGTGAGTGTTTCGAAACGCTTACTTCATCCAAAGTTCACGGTAACCCTATGAATTAGAAGTTGTTCTGGTTCTTTATCTACAAAATGTGCTGCAATTGTACATAAATAATTCATCCTCATGTACCTTGGTGTACGTACTATGCATGAATGTTATAACATAAAGGTATACAGTGTTGTTACCGTTGGGAGTTTTTATGTTTTTGCCACAGCAAACACTACGTACAAGACACACGGACCTGTGTTATTGGTAAGCAACAGGAAGCATGAAGGTCTACAGTGTTGTCATCGTTGCAAAAGTTTATGTCTCAAGTGATGTATTGAATGGTTATAGATCCTACCACCACATGACTCACCATCTCCTATCAAATGGATCGCGTACACTACTGGTCATCATCTATCTATAGGTTCCTCAAGGACCCCAAGTGCTGAGAAGGATGATGCAACGACTTAATAATTTGATGAAGACCAGATCATCACTTCTGACGCTATGATGCTTTGGCACAACATGCTAAAAAACAGACGTCACCAACAGTCACTTACCATCAAATGCATGTTGACTCTTGCATTAGCTTATTTTACTTGTGGAATGTTTGTCAAGTATCACTTCCTTTACCTCATACAGCTGCCTATAGGGAAGTTCACCATCCTATGCATTGACAAGGTGTTGCAGCCACCACCATATGCATTGCTTGGAAGATGAATGTACAATTATTACACCAACACAATTCCCCTTTCTAGGAATGTGTTTCCCATTCATTTCTCTATAACCTGTAATAGACTGCAATGGAATCTGTTCAATCTTCTACAACACAAAAAACCTTGACAATGATACTTGTACCTGCAAAAAATATAGGCAGTATCTAACATTTTCTTTTTTTTCCGCTATTCAACAAATGTGAACATCCACCAACATTAATCAACATTGATTAATGAGATGCTATATGGCCATGAAAATATCATATCAGTATCTAAAACAGATGAAACCTCATGTATTACACCTGTAAATTAAATCAGATGTACATGTTATGCTCAAAATTAAAATCTCACAGTTGGAGCGAAATCTAGATGTACATGCTTAATAACTATCTCTGTCTCTGTCTCTGTCTCTGTCTCTGACCCTGTCTCTGTCTTCGTTTTTCTCTCTGTCTCTGTCTCTGCCGCTGCCGCTGTCAGTGTCTTCGTCTCTGTCTCTCTATTTCTCTCTCTGTCTCTGACCCTGTCTCAAACCATGTCTATGCCTCTGTCTCTGTATCTATCTTTGTCTCTGTATCTGCCCCTGTCTCTTTCTCTTTCTCTGTCTCTATATTATCTCCCTCTCTCCCTCTCTCCCTCTCTCCTCTCTCCCTCTATTCTCTCTCTCTCTCTCTCTCTCTCTCTCTCTC
>SZWC01006688.1:67783-108845 GCA_023375785.1 Penium margaritaceum | reverse complement strand
GGTGTTACGAATTCCTTTGGTTGCCGCTCCATGGGAGGGCGGCCTCAGGCTCAGGAGGTACTGAACATGGTTTAGAGAGACCACCAGTGAGAGAAACACCTCAACACGTGAATGCTACTCAGTGACATGCCTGATCATTATGTTGAGAAGGTGGCCGAGTAAGAGGGTGTGATCCCAAACGTAGCTCATTAAGGCGCTCCTCGAGTACACGAATCTCGTCCTCGTGTGTGTCATCCTCTATCTCCTCCTCATCCCAGGTGTCAACCAATGATGGAGGTGCTAAGGCTGCAGCACTGTGTAGGGCATAGACTACTGAACGGATGGTGCAGCTCGCGTAGATCCTCATGTGTGGATGTTGTGAGGGACCCAAACGATCCCGTAGTAACTCCGTGGTCTCCAACAATGTGTTGACCTACCATTGTTACTGTCAGAGCATCTCATCCCGCCTCCGACAAAGCTCGTCGATTGTGGGTAACTGCGACCTTGGACTCATGATACCCGAAGAGGTGGAAGAGGAGGTGTGAACCGGGCTCGGTGTGCTAGCCTCAACCGGATGGTGGAGACACCAACCGGCGGCAACGGCGACCAAGGGGAGGCCAGTGCACACCAACACGGCATTGCGGAAGCGTAGGATCGTCTTGGGGGAGCACGGGAACACGTGTGGCACAGTGGGAGTAAACTGTACTTGTTATTCAAGTGTCAACATACAAGACTATATGTACATGATGACACATCCTAGGCGACCCGAGGTCGCCGAGCCATGCGCGGCTCCGTATGGACCTGGGATGAGCGTTATTGCTCCTGCGTCACATAGCTCATCTTTCCGGCTTTCCAACGCACCAAGAATCGCATCATTCCGTGGAGGAACGGCCGAGATATGGCCGTTTCCGTGAACCACGATAATCTGCCGCTGGCAGCACCACTAGCGGCGGTGACGGCCGCCCGAAGCGCCCTTGCTGGTAANATCCTTGACTCATTGACTAACCGGGCCCCAAGGGGCGCTTCGGCCTTGTTGGCTCTTCCGAGGGTCGAGCCTTGGTCCTTGGGGATGAATTCCCGTCATCTGTTTTCCCCTCGGCCGGTCCAACCTTCGGCCGGGCGTAACTTCCTCAATTCTTGATGGATCGACCCCGTTCTTGGGTCGATCTTGCACGGTTTTTCCTGTAGATTCCAAATCCACAGTCATGTTATACATTCAAGGAAGCATCAAGCCGAGATCAGTGCCGTTGGCACTGTCCGGCTTAAACTACTCCCCCCTTTAGGAGCGAGCCGTCCCGGTTCGCTCTTGATACTCCCGGAGGATAGCATTGATCCCGCCAACGTTGAAGTTGCGGGCAGGCTCCCATGAGTTGTGGGCTGCATCATAGCCCTTCCATTTGACCAGGTACTCCCATCCACGACCACGACGACGGTGGTCAAGGATGGCCTCCACCTCAAACTCTCGCTCGCCCTCGATCACGACCGGAGGGGGAGGTTCAGAACTGCGGCCAGGGAAATGCTTGGCCGGATCATGGTAGAGCTTGAGCTTGGAGATGTGGAACACATCGTGGACAGGCATGGAAGGCGGAAGAGCCAAACGTACCACCACGGGTGTCCTCATTTTGAGCACCTCGAACGGACCAAGCCACCGGGGTTTTAACTTGTCGGACCGGACCCCGCGAAGCTTGACGTGCGTGCTGTTGAGAAGCACGCGATCACCGACCTTGAGCGTTGCGTCCACGCGTCGGCGGTCCGCTTGCACTTTCTGCTGCTCTTGCGCCTTCTCTAATGCATGTCGCGTTGCCGCCCAAATCTGCTTGAAGTCGCGTGCGGTAGACTCCACCGCGGGCAGGTTGCTTGCGACGTGCAAACTGAGGGGCGTGGCGGGCACCGTCCCGTTCACCACCTCAAATGGCGCCTTGCCGGTGGAGGCGGACGTGGCAGAGTTGTACGCCAGTTCAGCGACCGGCAATCGCAGGTCCCACGCCGTCTCGTCCGGATCACCCACTGTACGGAGGAGCTGCTCCAGCGTCTGGTTCGTCCGCTCCGTTTGCCCGTCAGTTTGGGGATGAAGACTGGTCGACAGCTGCACCTTGCTGCCGTACCGCTCCATGAGTTCTCGCCAGAACTTGCTTGTGAAACGCGGGTCACGGTCGCTCACAATGGACCACGGCACGCCATGAAGACGCACCTCGTGTTCAAGGAACAGCCGAGCCGTGCCTTCCGCGCTCACCGTATCACGCGTTGCAATGAAGTGCGACATCTTGCTGAAGCGATCCACCACCACCAATACTGCATTGTGGCCTGCCGCTGTCGTGGGCAAACCCGTGATGAAATCCATGGAGATGTCCTGCCACGGCTGCTCGGGGATGGGCAAGGGTTGGAGGAGACCCGGGGTCTTTGTCCTCCTCGCCTTGTGGCGTTGGCATACGTCACAACTCCGGCAGAATTCAGCCACCTCCGACGACATGGTTGGCCACCAAAAGAAGCAAGCCACCGTCTTCAATGTCTTGTCGACGGAGAAGTGACCGCTCGGGCCACTGTCATGGCACTCCTCCAAAATCAGCTGCCGAAGTGCGGGCACCGCGGGAACCACCACTTGTTGCGTTCAGCGCCGTCGCCTATACGGCGCCTCGAAGAAAAATCTCTGAGCGTCGTACTCCCCATGCGCCTCGTATCCCTCCGTGAAGAGCTTCACAAGGAAGGCATCCTCGTGGATGGTGAGAGA
Organism: Penium margaritaceum; assembly: GCA_023375785.1. Classification (NCBI taxonomy): domain Eukaryota; kingdom Viridiplantae; phylum Streptophyta; class Zygnematophyceae; order Desmidiales; family Peniaceae; genus Penium; species Penium margaritaceum. Next base: position 106,138 of record SZWC01006688.1, on the reverse strand, counting down.
CGCGACCCGCATCATCAGGTCCGGTCGCCGTGAGAGTGCATCGGCTGGATTGATGCGACCCGGCCGGTACACGATTTCGTAGTCGAAGTGTGACTCGAGGTACTCCACCCAACGCGCTTGCCGCCGACTCAGGTTTGGCTGCGTCTTGAAGTGCTTCAACGCGTGGTGGTCAGTGTAGACCGTGCACTTCCGCGCCTCGAGGTAGCACTGCCAGTTCTTGAAGGCTGCAACCACGGCGAGCATCTCCTTGTCATGGGTGGCATAGTTCAGCTCCGTCCCACGCAACTTACGCGAGTAGTAGGCGACCGGCTGCGACCCATTGCCAAAGTCCTGCAAAAGGATTCCACCAATGGCCAGGTCCGATGCATCCGTTGCCATTTCAAACTCACGGCCGTTGTCGGCCAAGTGCAAGGCCGGCGCGGAGGTCAGAGCCCGTTTGAGATTCTCAAAGGTTTCTTGTTCGCTAACTCCCCAACTCCACTCGCGACCCTTGCGAGTGAGATTGGAGAGTGGCGCTGACACTCCCGCATAGCCAAGGATAAACCTGCGGTAGTAGTTGCAAAAACCAAGGAACACTTGCACATCGTGTACACTACGCAACTTCGGCCACTCTTGCATGGCCGACACCTTGCGCGGGTCCATGGCAATCTGTCCATTGCCAATTATGTGTCCAAGGAATTCAACTTTCCCCACCGCGAACTCACACTTAGAGAGTTTTGCAAAAAATTTCTCCTTCCGCAAAATTTCGAGGACCTTCTTCACATGCTCCTCATGCTCCTCCGCCGTCCTGCTATACACCAAGATGTCGTCGAGGTACACCACCACGAAGTCATCCAAGTACGGCCTAAAGATGTTGTTCATCGCCGCCATGAAGGTGGCCAGCGCATTGGTCAACCCGAAAGGCATCACGAGGAACTCGTAGTGACCATAGCGGGTACGGAAGGCCGTTTTTTCCACATCATCTGCTGCGATGCGGATCTGGTGGTAGCCAAAACGGAGGTCGATCTTTGTGAAGAAGGGAGCCGCACGGAGCTCATCAAAGAGCTCCTCAGCTCGTGGAAGCGGGTACCGGTTCTTGATGGTCAACTCGTTCAACGCCCGGTAGTCCACGCACATGCGCATCTCCCCCGTCTTTTTCTGCACAAACAAGACAGGTGCAGCGTAAGGAGACGAGGATGGGCGGATGAAACCCTGCTCCGTCATCTTGGTCAGCTGCTTCTTGAGCTCCTGCAGCTGCGCGTCGCTCATGCGGTACGTTGCACGAACAGGCGGGCGCGCTCCAGGTTTGAGGTCGATGCGATGGTCCACGTCCCGCTTTGGTGGCAGACCCACCGGGAGGGTGTCGGGGAACACGTCCGCGAACTCCGTACACACCTTTCGAAGCCCCTCGGGCACCGCGGCAAACTTGCCTTGGACCCCCGGCTGCTTACAAGTTGCCCCATGCGCCACAGCAGGCGCCACGTCCTCTGGTTTGTCAAAATCGTCTTCCACGTCTCGCACGAACGCCAGAAAAATCTGCTCCCTTTTCCGAATCGCGCGCTTGAGCTGCACCAAATTCAGCATCATAGGCGCCGATTCCTCCTTGCGAGGCACCGTCTACTGCGGCGCTTCCTCCTCGCAAGTCTCCTCCTCCGCGGCCTCTTCCTTGGACCACGTAGGCAGGGGATACTCCTTGTCTCCGAGCTTGACTGAGACGGTGCGCGCCTCCCAAGTGATGACGGGGTTGTACTTGTGGAGGAAGTCACGACCGAGGATCACATCGTAATCCTTCATCGGGCACACCCGGTATACGGTCGTTATGCGAAGCTTCCCCACGCGAATGGAGAGGGGACGGGCCAGGTACCCCACTTCAATCGTGCCGTCCACTTGGTTAGCGGTCCGCTTCTTGCTCGTGAGCGCAAGGCCCCACTTCCGAGCACACTCCATGCTAACAAAACTGTGGCTCACGCCACAATCTAGCAGGCTCCCCACCTTCCCCTTGATGCCTTTCACTCGTGCCTCCAAGAGAAGTGCGGGCTGCTCCACCTCATACCCCGCGTCCAATGCCTTGACCTCGGAAACCCCCTTAATTGCCGCAAGGCGTTCGGGTGGGCGGTCAACTGGCAGTTTGGGCTGAGAGGATCCACGAGTAACGCCATCTACTCCCGGCTCTCCTCGTTTCCCGACTCCTTTGTTGCTTTATCTGCTTCCTTCGTGGCTTGATTCCCCTTCCCTTGCCGCTTACCCTTGCCGTCGCCCTTTTTTGGACTCCGACAGTCACGCGCAATGTGGCCAGGCTTGCCACAGTTGTAGCACTTGCGCTGTTGCAACGCTCCGATCTCCATGGGCGTGACGTTGCTCTCGACCCGCTTGCCATAACCACCAGCAAAAGAGTTGTGGCTGTTGGCATGAGCCTGTTGCACGCGCGAATCGTACCATTCGGCTGCTGCAATCATTGCCGACAGGTCGTCGTTGAGGTCGTGCATCACCGTCACAGCGCGGGCGTCGTTCTTGAGGCCGTTGCTGTAGTGGAAGCACAATTCGTGGGAGTCGAAGCCACAGTTGGCGACAATCTCACGAAACCTGCGGGTGTATTCGGCGACGCCGCCAGTTTGGCGAAGCCGACGCAGCTTGGCACGCGCGTTGTTCCTCACGTCACCCACGGTGAAGCGCTTGATGAACGCCTCCGTGAACTCCTTCCACGAGGTCGGCCATTTCAGGGTAGGGTCGCCACTGCTGCACGTTGGAGACGATGGGGTTGAGATTCCGGTCGCGGCCGCAATGCCGGCGACCATTGCTGCTCCACTGCCGTGTGGATTGGACCGCATCACATCGGCCCACCAATCCAACGATGTCCCTCTCAATAGGGTCACGGCATACTCGCGGCGCGCCTCGTACCTTGAGGCATCCACCCCGATGGCGGTGAAGTACAATTCCAGTCCGAGTATCCAAGCGTGCGGAGCTGGCCCATCCTTCTTCGATGGGTCGAATGGCTCCGGCTTGGGCGGGCTCGGGACGCCCACCGCAGGTACGTTTGCGGTGGCAACTGCCACTGGTGTTTGCACTGGACGCTTCGTGAGCTCTTCATTGAGGTACGCATTTTGCTTCTCCAACAAGTCCATCTTGGCCTGCATGTCGGCGAGCAACTTCTGCAACGCTACGGCTGCTGTTACTTTGCCTTGCGCGTCAAACACCGCAGCCAATGAGGACGAGCCGGATGAAGTCATCTTTGCGTCCGGTGCAACTTCTTCCTCAACGGGTCCTCCAGTTACCGCATTGTCGCCGGAGTGCGTGGTTGGCCTTGGGCACGGATCCGCCAAGGAGGCAAGATGTGTGCTGGTCTACGCTGACCAGGAGAGGTTGCCACGTAGATGATTGTGCCCCTGAGCCAAGGGTGGCTCTGATACCAAGTGTGAACCGGGCTCGGTGTGCTAGCCTCAACCGGATGGTGGAGACACCAACCGGCGGCAACGGCGACCAAGGGGAGGCCAGTGCACACCAACCCGGCGTTGCGGAAGCGTAGGATCGTCTTGGGGGAGCACGGGAACATGTGTGGCACAGTGGGAGTAAACTGTACTTGTTATTCAAGTGTCAACATACAAGACTATATGTACATGATGACACATCCTAGGCGACCCGAGGTCGCCGAGCCGTGCACGGCTCTGTATGGTCCTGGGATGAGAGTTATTGCTCCTGCATCACGTACCTCATCTTCTCGGCTTTCCAACACACCAAGAATCGCATCATTCCGTGGAGGAACGGCCGAGATATGGCCGTTTCCGTGAACCACGATAATCTACCGCTGGCAGCACCACTAGCGGCGGTGACGGCCGCCCGAAGCGCCCTTGCTGGTAATAAAACATCGGGGCGCCATTCCGAAGCGCCCTTGGCCCTCAATCATCCTTGACTCATTGACTAACCGGGCCCCAAGGGGCGCTTCGGCCTTGTTGGCTCTTCCGAGGGTCGAGCCTTGGTCCTTGGGGATGAATTCCCGTCATCTGTTTTCCCCTCGGCAGGTCCAACCTTCGGCCGGGCGTAACTTCCTCAATTCTTGATGGATCGACCCCGTTCTTGGGTTGATCTTGCACGGTTTTTCCTGTAGATTCCAAATCCACAGTCAGGTTATACATTCAAGGAAGCATCAAGCCGAGATCAGTGCCGTTGGCACTGTCCGGCTTACAGGAGGTGTCTCCTAGCCCTTTGTCCTTGTCACGCACGAGCGCCATTGTAGTACTCATCATGGAACCAAACGTCAAAATGCTCCAAACAAGGAACCAATAGTGTTTCTCAAGGAATTGAAACATTGACAAAATTTTATGTTTTGACCTCAAAATTGTTGACATCAACAAAGTTGATGATGACATCAGCATTTTTTACACTACCAAAACAAACTAGAATTTCTTACGCTGGCGGAATTCATGCCAGTGTTCTTTTAGTCATGGACCCGCGTGACTCCGCATGACTAGTGGGGTTGACAACATCACCCCTTGCTCGTGGTTGCACAGGGGTTGCGTAGCTGAGCATAGCTATTGCATAGTGCTCCACAGTTTCAGCAAAGCTGCACAATAGTGTCGTGTAGTAGCACTTCTGTGTAGCAACAATTCTACACAGCAGCAATGTTGCGCAAGCTTGCTATTTCTACTGCGGCAAATCTGATGTCGTTACAGAGTATTTCTATTACTCTGCCACTGTTGTTGCGCTGCTATAGTGCTACTACTATTGTTGGTGTTGTTGCTATAGCTGCTAAACTTCTACTGTTGCACTACTGTTACACTGTTGTTGCTGCTCCTGGCTGCTAAGGCCACCGTTGCTACAAGCTTCTGCCGCCATTGCGTGCAACCTTTGCTCGTAGCCGCCGCCGTGAGGTGCTACTGCGAGCTGATTCTCCTTTTTTTTTTACACGTTGGTAGCTAAACACGCATGCTGCTGCCACCTGGTGCTACTACTGTCCCTCGGCATGGCTATTGGAGCTCGTCATAGTAAAGTTGGTTATGATTGCGTGGTGATTTTGGTGCTGCTAACGTCAGTTGCGACGGGTCCCAGGATACGGCAGAGGCGATGACTCTCACTGTTGCTACCGGTCGTGTGTCTCTACAATGTAGCTAGAGAGAAAGGTCTCGCTACTCTAACACCATAAGAAATTGCTAGGTCGCTTCCTAGCCTTACTGCTACTCACGTGGCAACACTGTCCAGTTAGCTGGCGCACTAGCAAACAAGCAGGTGCAAGAAATAGCAAGGGTTAGGCAAGGGAGACGTTCAAAGTCTCATAAGCTAGAATAGCTTAGTAATTCAAAGAGAGATGAAAACTGACAAGCACACATCATGAATACCCACCGTGGCGCATGGCAGGTGATGCATGTGGCAGTGTCAGTTTGTCCTAAATCCAGTCTAAAACCACTGTTTTGGTCGTAACTCCGCTCACAGGCATCAAAACGCAACACCGTCTGAACCTAAAGATGAGGATACTCAAGCCAGAAATATGAATGGTCACACGCATAAGTCCAAAAATGATAGGCGGACTGACAGTATAAAACATGAAAATGGGGCTCGATAGCCAGTCCACCAAGAAACCTCTTGCGACTGTAGAAAAACTACAGAGCACCCCCAGCAAGCACCTAGGACATATTGGCAACTGCTTTGTAGCTGCTGGTGGGTGGAGCTACTAACGCGTCGCTACTATGGCTCCAATTGTGTCTGCATCAGGGATCTGCACGAGCATCGACACAACCAAGTGGTCACGGTAAGCTATACAAAGAAACGAAACGACTCACATCACAACGCAGAGTGCTGAGGTTGCGGGCTTAAACACAGAGAAATACTTTGAAGGTGAAGTCAATCTGCACAGTGTTGAGGTTGCGGGTTTCATCACAGAGAAAAGGAAGGCATTATAATATACCCATCATTTGGGTCGATGGATCAGCGTTGTTCATAGTCAAAACAGAAAAATGGCAGTGTCCATAACCAAAAAGGATAAGCTAGCGGTGTCCATAGTTGAAAATGAAATGACAGCGGTGCCCATGTTTTTCATTGTGCGAGCGAAAATGGGCACGGCTGACATGTATTTCATGTATTTAACAGATTTGAATTGGATTTTGACTTTGAGGGCAAAGTCAAACTTTGCCTGTCATCGCGAGCTCGCAGGAGGGGCTTCGCGGCGATACCTCTCTGTGAGCTCGCGATGACCCTGCCAAACCCCCCATTTTAACTAGAGGGTTTGTCGAGGATTTGGGGGGGTTGCAGGATGCGGCGCACGTTGTGATAGGGGGAAAGAGGATCTGCCAAGCCCCGCTGCTGCGGGGCCGGCCAGGTGCCCGGGCAAGAAAAAAAATGAAGCCCAAACCCCCAAATGTAAGTAGGGGGTTTCAGATATTAGGGGAGGTTTGCGAGATGCGGCGCACGCTGTGATAGAAGAAAGGGGACCTGCGGGGCCCCGCTACCGCGGGGCCCAGTAGGTGCCCAAGCAAGTAAAAAAATAGTACCCAAACCCCCAAATTCAACTAGGGGGTTTGCTCAGAGATCGTGAATGCACCCTTGCAAATGCGCAAGTTTTGGAGTTCACACTTGTGAACTCCAAAACTCACGACAGGGTTACATCTCACATTGGCGAGGCCAATGTCAGACATCGCCCACTTCACCCTCAAAGTCAGCAAAGTCCGGGAGCGCAGTCAAACTTGGACACAGTTGTCATTTTATTCCGTTTCCACTCACACGATGAAAAACATGGACACTGCCGTCATTTTCTTTTTGACTTTGGACATCGCTAGCTTATCGTTTTCGACAACAGATACCGCCTTCTTTCTGTTTTTGACTATGGACACTGCTGATCTATCGACCCAAACGATGGACACTGTTGTATTTGCACCCTAGAGGAAATTCTTTGGGAGTTGTGTGCAACATGTGACACTGGTTGTGGCTCCTATTTTATGCTCTAAAACTCAAACTCATGGTGCAAAAAAAGGGAAAACTTGAGCATACTCTACAATGCTCATGCTGTGATGTGAGTTGTTTCCGTCTGTTTGTACAGCTTATTGTGGCCACTCGGCCGTGTCCATGCTCGTGCAGATCCTTGATGTGGGCCCAGCTGGCGTCGGAGCACTGACGGTTGGTGGCTCCATCCACTAGCAACTGCTAGACGGCTGTCGGGTGCTTGGTGGGATGCATTGCAGTTTTTTTACAGACGCTAGAGTTTTCTTGGTGGACTGGCTCTCGAGCCCGATTTGCATGTTTTTCATTGTCTTTCCACCAATCAATGCTGGACTTATGCGTAGCATACGGCTCAATATTTTGCATCTCTAGGTTCAGACGGTGTTGCGTTTGGATGCCTGTGCACAGAGCTGCGCCAAAAAAAGTGGTTTTGACCCGGTTTTAGGACAAACTGAAACCGCCGCGTGCGTCACCCGCCATGTGCCGCGACAGGTGTTTATGTTGTGTGCTAGTCAGTTGTCATTTCTCCCTGCATTACTAAGCTATTGTAGCTTATGAGACTTTGCGCGTCTTCCTAGCCTGATCCTCGCTGTTTCTTGTACCTGCTTGCTTGCTAGTGTGCAAGCTAACTGGACAACGTTGCCACGTCAACACCAGCAAGGTTAGGAAGCTTCCTAGAAATTTCTCATGGTATCACAGCAGCAAGACCCCTCTTACTAAGCTGCACCGCAGAGACGCAGCACTGGCAGCAGCAATAAGATTCACCGCTGCCTCCACATCCTGGGACCCGTTGCACCCAACGTTAGCAGCAGTGACTTTAGCACACAATCACCACCACCGTAGCAAGAGGAGTTGCGGCACTGTCAAGATCCAGCAGCCACGCCGGTCACCAACAGTAGCACCGGGTGGCAGCAGCAGCCGTGTCTAGTTGCCAGCCTATATACAAAAAAAGGGAGTAGCAGCTCGAAGCAGCAGCTTTCGACGGCAACTGCGAGCAGTGGCAGCGCGCAGCGATGACAACAGCTTGCAGCAGTGACAACATCAGCAGCCACAAGCAGCAATAGTAGTAGTAGCAGCATTGCAGCTGTAGCGACGGCTACAGCAGTGTAGTAGCAGTTACAGCGCACGCAATAGTAGCAGACCCTCCACAACAGCAACAGCGGGATTGCGCGGCACTGTTGCTGCACAACAGTGCTGCACAACTGCGTAGAAAATGCGCAATACTGCGTATGCTTGTGTGGCACTGTGTAGGCCTACGCAGCCCCTGCGCAGCCGCGAGCAGGGGGCGACAAGGTCACCCCCCAATGGTCACCCGGAGTTCGCGTGACCTCCCATTTCGGGATCAGAAAATCTTTTTTTCTAACGTTTGTAGTCCCTGAGAAACGATGTCTGTTTCTTTATAGGAGCATTTTTTCCGTTTGGCCCCATACTGAGCATTGCGATGGCGTCGGTCCGTGACAAGGGCAAAGGGCTAGTTGACCCCTCCTCTTCCTCTTCTTTGGGCTTTATGAGTCTGCGGTCATAGTCCCTCGCGATCGACATGCTTCATTGGTCGCAGGACGAGATGCGCAGACAGCAGCGGCAACAGTCCAACGCGTTGCAGGAGACTCAAGGAATTACTGTAGATTCGTTCGGGGGCCTCACAATAGCCACCTAGAGGATCTACTGGAGCTGCGCCATTTGCTCACTAGTCTACGCCCTACACAGCGCCGCGGCCTCAGCACCACTCATCATAGGTTGACACCTAGGATGAGGAGGAGATTGAGCATGAATCATGTGAGCACAAGCTTTGTGTGCTTGAGGAGAGCACCCGTGAGCTACGCCGAGGGCTGCAGCCTCTCACTTCCCCACCTTCTCGCCGTCAGGATCAGCCACGTCATTCAACAGCATTCACTTTTCGTGGTGTTTCTCTCACTTGTGGGCTCCCCATACCCCGTCCACCATCTCTTGAGCCTGAGGTCATCCTCCCCACGGAGCGGCGACCGAAAGACTTTTGAGACACCTCCACCCCGTTACGATAGCGACAAGGGCTTCAAATGCTGGGAGACCTTATTTCAGGTGTGGGCCGATTCTGAGGGTGTCTGGCCCTACTACCACATCCATTACCAGACCCACGACGCTCACCAGGTCCGGACAGCAACGAGAGTGATGCTCAGTCTCCTCTATGCTATGCCGCGTGAGAGTGTGGTCAACTTCCGATCCTTCCCCGGTGAGACCGGGACTGGGACAAGAGCAGATCCGCATCAGGGCTGGGAGCAGGCCCTGACACTTCTCGCTACGAAGACCCATGCCACCAGGGCAGCCCGACTATGTGAGTTCCACTCCCTCGGTCAGGGTCCCACGGATGTTGTAGCTGACTACTAGAGGCGCGCGATGCGCCTTTACATGCACCTTTGGACCGGTGGCAGGATGCAGTTGTGGGCACTCGACACCATCGTGATGGGGGCACATTTGGACCATGTGAAGCTCTTTATGGGCTTTGACCGTGTGGCTCTCTCTGACTTGTCGGAGTCACTACAGCTCCTTCCTTGGGCCCATCGCTACTTCATCTAGGCCACATTGACTCATGAAGCTGCCATCTCCCATCAGCAAAGTCCACTTGTTGCCGCCATGACTGCGACCCCTCCTACGCCTCTGTCCCAACTCACCAGTTCCACCTCCACCGCTTCCTCCTCCTACTCCTCTACCCCGAGTGGCCACACTCAAGGCGTTGCAGTGGCCGCATAGGGGACAAAGGGGAAGAAGCGACGCAAAAAGGGACGACAGCAGCAGCAATAGTCGGCGAGTAGTGGCACTTGGCGTTCTGTCCCTTGCTACAACTGTGGAGGCGCTCATTGCTATACGGACTGTGAGCAGCCCCTTGACTGGACTCGGATCATGCCCAGACTTCAAGCAGCACACATGCAGCGGATTTCCTCGAGTGATACACAGACTAGACGTGCCGCGACCACGACTACAGTAGACACATCCGTTTCTCTAGGCGTTAGCGATGATGTGGACCCTTGGGATCCCACGATCATAGAGCTTTGTCAACTGCTGGCGCTTTGTACTCAGAGAGGTATGAGTGTGTTGTCACAGCCGAGTGGTCCCTAGACAGCTTGTCTTACTATGTCTGTTGCCCATGATGGTGCTTGTGGTGGAGCTATGTTGGCTTGCGATGAGAATGGACCTGGCAGTAGCGATTGGCTTGGCGAGTGACGGATCCTTGCTGTTTGTCGTTGTCTTGAGTCCTCCACTGAGCTTCCAGCAGAGACAGAGTGTTTTGTGGCATGTTGCTCGGTGTCGACAACTGGTCGTGAGCCAGGTGGCATGTGGATTGTTGACTCTGGTCCCACCCATCACATGACCTGTCCTTGTAGTGACTTCATTGTGCTCAGTCTCGTTGCGTCCGTTTGGTCTGTTCGCACAGTGTCTGATCTGTCGTTCCCTGTGAAGGGAGTTGGGGTTGTGCGGTTTGATGGTCCGTCTCGCCCCTTATACATTTCTGATGTGCTCTTTGTCCCTGCTCTTGAGCTCAGCCTGCTCTCTGTTTGTGCATGCGCTAGAATGGGTCTCATTGTTGAGCACTCTCCTGACTCTGCCATAGTGACTGTTCTTAAGACACGCGCCATTGTGCTTGGTGCCTCTGTTGTTGATACCATGTATTGTGTGGCTCGTTGTATTCCCTATGTTTCTTCTCCTCCTCTCTCTTCTGTGCGTGTGTTTTCCATGTGAGCTCGGACACTATGTTCAAGCTCATTGAACTCAGCCAACCCTGCATCTTGACGCAGCTTCTTTTAAGAAGCCGCCCAAGACCGACTGTCTCTTTTGCGCCCAGGGTAAGATGCATCTCTACTCTTACCCTGACTCCTCCTCCCTGGCACTGCACCCACTAGAGTTGGTCCACTCAAACCTTCTTGGTCCTCTCCCAGTTGAGACCCTCTCTTATTGGGGCCCATATATTCTAACCATATTCTAACCATAACCGATGACTTCACCCAGGTGCGGTGGGTTTACGGCCTCCACCACAAGAGTGATGCCGCACTGGCGGTCCGCCAATGGCTTGTCATGGCTGAGTGTAAGTTTCGTCACAGCCTGCACATGTTCCGCTTGGATCGTGGTGGCGAGTTCTTAGGCGAGATGGATGCCTACTTTGCTGAGCACGGTATCTTTTACCAACTTTGCCCCCCTGCTACACCACAGTAAAACAATGTGTCTGAGCATTGGAACCGAACCATGGAGGATGCGTTTTGCGCAATACAATCTGAGTGGGGTCTATCAGAGTCCTTTGCCTTTGAGGCCTTCTCCTACATGACGTGCATTTGGAACCGCTTGCTACATGGTCCACTTCCAAACCATGTCAAACCATACGAGTTGTGGTTTGGCCATCGTGCTAATCTCTGTCTCGCCCGCATTTGGGGGTGCCTTGCCTGTATCTGGTACACCGAGGACCAGCAAGGGTCCAAGGTGTCGCCTCGGGCACGCATGTGTACCTTCCTCGGCATCTCCTCGCAGTCAAAGGCCTGGCGCTTTTGGGACCCTGCTCGCCATTGCATTGTCGAGTCTCAAGATGCTCTCCTCTTTGAGACTCTCACCTACCGCGACTTGTCCAGCATTCTGTCGCTGGCCACCGACCACATTCATACTTGTGTGGCCTCCCGGCGGATGGGGGAGTCTAGTCCTACGAATGGGTCTGTCCGGGCCTCCTCGCCTTTGGTCTAGTCTCAGGATGGTGACGATCTGGCCATCGTGGCTGTGGGTCCAGTAGCCTCATCAGTTCCCTCTGGCACATCTAATCCCGTGCCAGTGTCAGACCCCTCTGGCACACCTGATCCCGTGCCGGTAACAGACCCATCTGGCACACCTGATCCCGTGCCGGTGTCGATCCCCTCTAACACACCTGATCCCGTGCTGGTGTCAGACCCCTCTGGTACACCTGATCCTGTGCCGGTGTCAGACCCCTTTGGCACACCCAATCCCGTGCCAATTTCGGCCCCCTCTACCACACATGATCCCGTACGAGCATTAGTCCCCTGTAGTACACTTGATCACATGCCAGTGTCAGTCCCCTCTGTCACACCCACTCCCCTGCATGCACCCATGTCCCCTACAGCTCTGGCTCGGCAACCTTCCCCACAGCCTGAGTGAGCACCTCAACATTGGGCTACTCCCGCGAGCCCAGTGGTCGTCTTTGACCATTGGCCTCTAGTACTCAACGGACTGCTGACTCAACCCCCAGGCGCCTGACTCGTAGTTTTCAGAGTGGCGAGCTTGGAATGAAGGCCCTTGGCTTGAGTGTCAAGGCACACTATACTGAGGTGCATCCAGCATGTCCTGTTACAAGTTGGTCTCCCGAGCCACGAGTTGGTCTCCCGAGAGTTCTTGGTCGCTTGTGATGCCGCAGCCAACCTTGTAGTGGTCAGACCAAGTTCGGAGGCATGTGTCTTAGCCACCTGGGGCACTCCCCCAATGACGCCTGATCCAGGCACGTTGAAGGAGGCACTCTTAGCTCATGATGCAAACTTGTGGCGTGCTGCTTGTGAGGATGAGCTGAGAGCCATCCGTGAGCACAATATCTATGAGCTTGTCGACCTCTCGCCAGGGCGGAAGGCTGTACAGGCCAAGTGGGGTTTTTGCAAGAAGGTGAAGCCTCATGGCAAACAGGATCACTACAAAGCTTGCATGACGGCCAAGGGGTTTTTGCAAATTGAGGGAGTAGATTTCACTGACACCTTTGTACCCGTTGGGCGCACAACCACCGCTTACACTCTGTTTAGGGTCGTTTCTCACCACGACTGGGAGCTAACCAGATAGACGTGAATAACGTATTCCTCCAAGGCACCTTAGAGGAGGAGATCTACATGGTCCAGCCACCTGGATTTGAGGTCGGTGACAAGGTCTTACGACCTGAAACAGTCACCAAGGTGCTGGAACTTGGAGATCACCGGCAAACTGACACATGCCGGTTACGTGCAGAGTGACGCTGACCCGTTCCTCTTTCTCAAATGGACAGCCAAGAGCTTCACCACCATCCTGGTCTATGTGGACGACCTTAGGATTGCATCTCCTTCTATGGAGGTCGTGAAGGAGGCCAAGGCAGTTCTCCAGGCTGCCTACAGGATGAAGGACTTTGGTCCTACAATTGTGTTTCTTGGGGTGGAGATCGTACATGATCGTCAGCGATGGACACTCTTGTTGCATCAGGCACTTTACGCCCGCGTTGTGGGGGAGCGGTTTGCTGACCTCCTGGGTGCAGTTCCTACAACCTCCACCCCCATCACACCTAACGGGCAGGATCCTCTGAAGGTGGATGATCCCGCAGACTTTGGGGAGACAATGGAAGTGATAATGTACTTGCATCTGATTGGCTCGTTGATGTACTTGGCCACTACCACACGGCCCAAAATTGCCTTTGCCGTCAACCTCCTTGCAAATTTTTTTCTTCCTTGGACTCTGCTTTTGACGGCAGGTTTCGATGGTAGACGACGGCTACACTGATAGTGACTGGGCATGGAGTCTTGATGGGCGCAGTCGCACAAGCTAAGTGTTCCTGCTTGGTGAAACCAATGTGTTGTGGCGTAATGGCAAGCAGGTTTGTATCAAACGTAGCTCATTAGAGGTTGAGTATGTTGCTCTAGGGGATGGGGCTACTGAGGCGGTGTGGTTTTAACGTCTATTTCATGAGTTGCATCAATCTGTGCCTTGCATTGTTCTACGCTGTGACAACCAGAGTACTCTTGCCATTGTAGAGAACTCTGGTGTGCTTCATGCACATACAAAGTACATTGTTATTGGGCATCACTTTGTGTGTGATCTTGTGGAGCGACAAGTGATCTCCGTCATCTGGGTCGACACGGACATGCAGCGCGCTCACTTCTTGACCAAAGCACTTGCGCGAGGAGAGTTCATGGTGGCCATTCGTTCAGTCAGGCTATGCCCCTTGCCTGAGTGGCTGAGAGTGGGGTTTGTGGGTATGGACTATTAAGCATCTTGTTGTGCACCTGTGTCGGTTGTGCACGTGTATGGACATGCGTACCATCGAGCCATGGGGGAGTGTTGTGATGTGAGTTGTTTTTGTCTGTTTGTACAGCAAACTGTGACCACTCGGCCGTGTCCATGCTTGTGCAGATCCCTGATGTGGGCCTAGCTGGCGCTGGAGCACCGACGGTTGGTGGCTCCATCCACCAGCACCTGCTAGACGGCTGCCACGATGTCCCGGGTGATTGCTAAGGTGCTCTGCAGATTTATTGCAGACGTTAAAATTTTCTCGGTGGACTCGCTCTCGAGCCCGATTTTCATGTTTTGCATTGTCTGTTAACCAATCGATGTTGGACTTGTGCGTGAGACCAGTCCTAGCGTCCGGCTCAAGATTTAGCATCTCTAGATTCAGACGGTGTTGCGCTTGAATGCCTGTGTGCAGAGTTGCGGCCAAAACACTGGTTTTGACCCAGTTTTAGGACAAACTGACATTGTTGTGTGCATCACCAGTCAGACATAGACATAGACACAGACCCAGAGACAGAGACAAAGACAAAGACAGCAACAGAGACAGACATAGAGAAGGGAGGGGGGCTGGGGTTGAGGGGGAGGCGAGGGTGGACAGGGTGGTGAGGATGTAGGCAGGGGCAAGGATGGAGCACAAGGCGAGCAACCTGCACATAACATCAAGCCCACGTCTTATGTATAGGTGCATCACAGAAAAACAGAAAACAGAGAGCACAACATGTTTTGGAGGCTTTAGCCTCCAAACCTGCACTAACAGGGAACTGATGAAATCGATCCTCTGTGAGAGTTTCCGTCATCTAATAGTTCTCAGGCTTGCCGTCGGGGAGGTCCTTACCCTCCTTGATGGCAGGGGCAATGTCGTAGCCAACAACTCCAACGGGTTGAGTGGATAGCAACAAGCGCCAGTAGTAATACTCAGTAGTAGGAGTGACCTCAAGGCGGTACGCGTCCAGCCCGAACAAGCTGTTGCCCGTTCACTCGTGCGGCAGCCCCACAAGTGAGAAGCCGAAGCACTTCACCGAGTTGCCCGGCGCCATCGGCGGCAGTGCCTGGAAGTCGAGCTCCAATGTGCCGAGGATACTCAGCGGCAGCTCCTCGCCGTCGTCGACCGTCGCCATCTTGAACGTATGAGTGTCGCCCATCCCCTCGTCCTCCCACCTCACGGCAAACTCCATGACCCATGTGCACACTGCCATGCTGGTCTTGAGCACCAAGGAGATGCCGACTGTGCGGCGGTCATCGTAGGCATGCTCCTTCATGTGCACCTGGAACCGCTTCTCGATGACGAGGCAGAAGCTCTTGCCGGGATTGCTGTTGGGACCACCATTAGTAAACTGTAAGTGCTTCCCACGTGTACCAGCAAACAGTGGGATGCTACGCGCTCCAACCCTCCTCTCCAAGTGGCAGTCCTTGCCAACCACCGACACATTGGCGGCCATCTTTGACGCATCGTCTATGGAGTTGGGCTTGTTGTTGCACCAGAAGCTTGTGTGGCTGGGAGAGATTCCGGATGGGAAGATGAGACAGAGTCCGCAGCTGCCTAGGGTAGACCCGACGAGGCACGAGGAGGCGTGAGGGAGCTGTGTGTGCAACCAGTAGGCACAGGGGTGAGGATCCTTAAGAGGGTCATTGGGGTCCATGTTCAAGTCCCAGCTAGCGTCACGGCACTCGCTGAGCGACACTCCTGACCAGTACATCCAAGGCACTGTGGCCACCTGCGTGTTACTTGGCTTAGGTTACTTGAGGTCAACAGGGTACAAGAGGTTGTACATGCCCAGCATGTAGTTGGGAGGGGAGGTGGCATAGTCGCACTTGTTGGGAAGTGGGCAGCCACCGGGAGTGGGGCTGTCGGTAGCGAAGAGGAGCTCGTCGTTTAGAGTGACAGTGGTGGCTCCAATGGCAAGGAGTTGCAATGCCCGTGCCGACATTGAGTGCCACAAGGACAAGGAAGAGGTGAGCTCGCGAGAGCGCCATAGCTCTCTACTACGGGACGCTTGAAGACTGTAACCTTGACAGCTTTGTGAGGACACGGAGCTCATGCTGGGAGGACCCGCTGAGGCAATCTTCTTGGTGTTTGCAGCAGGGCAAACTTTTGTCTATTCTCCGCAAGCCAGCTGACCCGCCTCGCATGGTGCAGGGAGGACCGGAGTCGATTGGGGGGGAGGGGGGAGGGACGCAAGGCCATGTGGACGGGGAAGGGGGGACGTGTGGACGTAAAGTTTCCCCCCACCAGAGGGAAATTTCACGTCACCTTCAGACTGCAGGCCGGCTCTTACAACATGTACGATGGGCCGGTACTAGAATGGGCAGAACGGTGAGGAAGGCCGGCAGTCCATAGACTACCGGCCGTTGGTTAGCCACTAGCCCACCCGTTGACTCGATCCATCATTTAAAAAGGCATGTACTACACCTTGAAGAATACTTTGGGTTTGTTCTCTTGGATTCGTAGGTGCATCCGATTGCGGGCATCTATTCGTTTGGACCGCATGTGGACACGTTTTGCCGTCCAGACGGGCAATTCTACGCAATCGTGGACGAAGACAGCTCAGCTTGGAAGTGTCGGACTCCCTCTAGACTGCCTCAGTCATGCATCCGTATGATTTCCTAGAGCAAATCAAACGACTCGTCAGGCCATCGCATGGGGTGCGCGACCGCGATAGTTTGTACGACTCCAAGAGAACACACTCTTAACCCATTGGGCAGAAAAATCCAAGCTGTTGTGTTTGCGCAACACAGTGACTGACCCAAAAAAATCTCGACAAAGGCAGGAACCCGTTAAGCCAGCACATAAATAAGAAATGTCTTACACGAGATCAGATGCCCAAGCTATGCCTCATTCTAAACGTATCGATTTGAAGACCTGCTATCGCAATTTGCACCAACCAGATATGCCAATCTAACAACCAATGTTGATGAGACAAAACTAAATGGATAGCTATACATTGCCAAAAGTTCTCACATGGACCTTCCTCCCAACTTCCAATTCACTCAATACACTCCAAAAACCAGCCCTGAAATGACCAATTCTGGATGTTGTCGATTTGTTTCTATTGTGATTTGTGACGTTCCTGGCATTGTCTAGTGGTGGACTACCTGCTCGGAGCTGATCGACGGTCGCCCTAGAGTCTTGGTTGCTGTCTGGATCCTTGTGCAGTTTTTTTGCAGCTTGTTGGAATTTATCGGTGGACTGGTCGTGGGCCCAATTTGTATGTTTTTGCATTATTTGTCCACCATTTGTTGCCGGATGCATGCATGTGACAAGTTGTAGCATCCGGCTTGAGATTCTGCATGTGTAGGTTGAAACAATATAGTGTTTTGACTTGTCAACACTGAGTTACGGCCAAAACAGTGGTTTTGGACCGGTTATTAGGACAGATCTTGCACTACCGCGTGCGACACCCGCCGTGCGCCGCGGCATACACTTATTCCATGGACCTGTCATTTGTCATGTCTCTCAGTAAATGCTATTGAAGAATTGTGACACTTTTCCTAGTGTCGCCTAGCCAGACCCTTGCCGTTGTGTTCATGACTAGTGACTGTCGTCACCGTCTGAGAAGACATTGACGCCTAGTCAGCGGCAATATTGCTAGGAAGCTTCCACACATCTTCTCATGGTATCAAAGCAGCGAGACCCCTCTCGCTAAGCTGCACCGCAGAGACATAGCGCCGGCAGTAGCGGTGAGAGTCACCGACGCCGCCGTACCCTGGGACTTGTTGCAGCCGTTTTCAGCAACGACATCATCACGCAGTCCCCACTACCTCATCGGGTGAGCTGCGGCATTCACTAGCTCTAGCAGCCAAGCCGAGCAGTAACACTAGCAGCACCGAATGGTAGTAGAAGCAGTATCTGGCTGCCAGCATGTGCACCAAAAAACAAAGGGAGTAGCAGCTCACAGCAGCACCTTGAGGTGGCGATTGTGAGCATTGGTAGCGCGCGGCAGTAGCAGCTTGCACAAGAGGCGACATCAACTGCCACTTGCAGCAATAGAAGCACAGTGGCAGCAGTGGAAGCAACAACAGTACAACAGCAGCATTATAGCTGTTGCAGCAATAGCTATGCAGTTGCGTAACTACGTAGAAAATGCGCAACACTATGCAGAAACTATAGAGCACTGCGCATGCCTGTGTGGCACTGTGAAGGCCCGCACAGCCCCTGTGCAGCCGCGATTAGGGGGCGACAAGGTCACCCCCACCAGTCACACAAAGTTCGCGTGACCTCCAAGAAAAAAAAAAGGAATTGCTGGCGTACTATATGCCAGCGTAAAAAACACTAGCATTTTTTTGCTAGCATAAAAACGCTGCCGTCATCATTGACTGTGCTGACGTCAGCAATTTCGTGGTCAAAACGTCATTTTTTTTCTCAAGGTTTCAACTCCTTGAGAAACAAGTTTGGTTTCTCATTCAGAAAATTTTTCACGATCGCTTCCATACTGAGCGTTGTCATGGCTCCGACTAGTGACAACGACAAAGGACCACCTGATCCCTCCTCCTCCTCCTTAGGGGGTCCTGAGCCCACACTCGTAGGCTATTTAGGATCTGTGGAGTCAGCAGGATGATATACGTTGCCTACAGCAGCAGCAGACCAATGACATCTGCACGCTCACTAATCTTCTTCGGATTCAGTCCACGGCCCCACAGCAGACATCCGGGGGGGTTCGGCAGTGTCACACATTCTCCACAGTAGTCAGCATCTACAATGAGGAGAGCGGCAGGATAGGACCTGTCACTTCTTTGTCCTTTGGAGGGGGACCCTAACATGCTAGGCATGGAGGATGACAGTCTTGAGAGGGAGATTTGCGTACTTCATGAGCGTTGCTGCCAGCTGTAAACGCATTCAGGTTCCCTGTTTCCAGAAATCCGACCCTCGCGTAAGCCCTACCTCGGCGACTTTCCTTGTCCCGCTGTCTTCCCCATTCCTCATCTTTCCCAACCTGTGGTTGCTCACTACGGAGCGGCATCCTAAGGACTTCAAGACACCGCTCCCGCGATATGTGAGCGAGGACGGCTTTCACTGGTGGGAAATGGACTCTCTATGGAGCACACTACAGACTCCACGACAGTGACTGCTCTTATTACTCGTACTGTTGCTCTTCATGCCTCTGTTTTGGATGATTTGTATTGTGTTCCTTGGATCTCTTCTTCTCCTTGCTCCCCTTCCCCTCCTGCTTGTGTGTTTGTCACTGGTGTCCTTTCTGCTAAGCATTAGCGCCTGCTACATTGATGTCTACATCATGTGGGCTCCGACACTGTGTCGAAACTCACTAGGAAACAGCCCGCACTTAGTGTTGACGCGACCTCTTTTCAAAAGCCACCCAAGACCGATTGTCTGTTCTGTGCCCAGAGTAAGATGCATCACTGTACCTACCCTAACTCCCGTTCTCGAGCCCTTTGTCCTCTCGAGCTAGTCCATTCGGACCTTCTCGGTCCTCTCCCTGTCGAGCCTTTGTCCGATCGAGGCTGATACGTCCTGACTCTGTCCAATGACTTCACCCGCATGCGGTGGGTCTACAGCTTGCGCCAAAAGAGTGATGCTCCTCTAGCAGTTCGTCTCTGGCTAGTGATGGCTATACGTCAGTCTCGCCACTCACTGCATACCTTCCGCTTGGACCGCGGCGGCGAGTTTCTGAGCAAGATGGAGAGTTTCTTTGCCGAGTGCGAGGTTTTTCACTAGGTCTCTTCTCCTGCCACTCCTCAACAGAACGGTGTCTCCGAGTACTGGAACTACACCATGGAGAATGCGGTTGTGATAGGGATCTGAGTGCGGTCTCCTGGAATCCTTCGCCTTTGTAGGATTCGCCTTCACGACGTGGTTCTGGAACTGCCTCCCGCACGGTTCCCTTCCGGAAGGGGACCATGCGGGACCACGTTACACTGTACGAGCTCTTGTTTGCCCACCGTGCTGATCTGTGTCTTGCTTGTATCTGGGGTCTCAGTGGCTTTTGTGTGGCACACCAATGATCAGCAAGGGTCCAAGGTCACTCCGCATGGTCACTTGTGTGCCTTCATCGCTATTTCCCCATGGTCGAAGGCCTCGCGTTTTTGGGACTTCTCTTGTCGTCGCATTGTTAAGTCTTGCGACACGCTCTTCTTTGAGTCTCTCACCTACCACGACCTGACATTGATTATGTTGATGTCTGTCACACACGTTCCTACGTGTGAGGTTTCTCGACGGATGGGGGAGTCTGCGCCTACGAGCACCTCTCGTCCGGCTGATGTGTCCGTTTGAGCCCCCTCCACTTCTTGGTCTCCGGCTCTTCATGACCCAACGATCATTGCTGTCAGCCCAAAGACCTCTCTCGCCCAGCCTGTCTCCTCTCCTACGCCCTCTCGTCCCACAAAAACCCATGATGTTGTCCCTCTGTCCACCAGTACACCCGTGTCTCCATGGGTGGTCCTACTGCCACACCTAGTCTTGCGTCTCCCATCAGTTCAGCAGCCTCTCCTCCAACTGCATCACCTGCCCATGTGCCTCAGTCCTCACGCGATGTAGTCATGCCTGTCTTTGAGCCTGCGATGAGCCTTTCGAGCCCAGGCTACTCGCATGAGCCCGGTGGTCGTCTTCGACCATTGGGCTCCGGAGCCCAGTGAGTGACAGGTCCCGCACCCAGGCACTCCATTCGCAGCGTTACGAGGGGTGATTCTACCACAAAGGCCCTTGACCTGAGTGTTTGTACAGATTACACAGAGGTATATCCAGCGTGTCATGTAGGGCACGATCTGGTCACTCGCGAGTTTCATACCGCTTGCAATGTAGCAGCTGACCTTGTGGTCGTCAGGCCCATTTCTGAGGCATGTACACTCGTCACTCAGAGCTCTCTCTCGTTAGCACCTGATCCGCGTACATTGAGGGACACCCTCTCATCAGAGGATGCCGACGCCTAGCGTAGTGCATGTAAGGATGAGCTTTGTACCATCTGAGAGCACAGAGTTTACGAGCTAGTCGACCTTCCACTTGGGAGGAAGGCGATTCAGGTGAAGTGGGTCTTTCACAAGAGGGTGAATCCGGATGGCTCACTCGAACGCCACAAGGCTCGCTTGGTCATCAAGGGGTACTCTTAGATCGAGTGCGTTGATTATACTGCCACTTTCGCCCCTATCGGTCGCATGACCTCAGCTCGCGCTCTGTTTGGTGAGGTGGCTCAACATGATGAGGAACTACACCATATGGATCTGAACAATGTGTTCCTCCATGGCTCTCTGGATGAGATGATTTATGTGGCCCAACCACAAGGCTTTGAGCACGGTGACAAGGTCTGGCACTTGCGCAAGTCCTTGTACGAACTCAAGTATTCTCCTCGGTGCTAGAACCAGGAGATCACAGCCACTCTGAATCGTGCGGGATATGTACTAAGCAAGGCAATTCCCTCTCTCTTCATCCGACGAGCGCGTGAGTGGTTCACCGCCATCCTGGTCTATGTGGACGACCTCTTGATCACGTCTCCCTCCATGGGCTCTGTGAAGGAGGCCAAGGCGGTCCTCTAGACTGCCAATAGGATGAAGGATCTTTGTCCTACAGTGGTATGTCTTGGTATGGAGATCGTACAAGACCGTAGACGTGGGACGCGTATGTTCCATCAGGCCGGATACGCACGTGTTGTGGGGGAGCGCTTCAGTGACCTCCTTGGCGTAGTGCCCACGGCCTCCATACATCTCACACCTGACAAGCAGGACGCCTTGAAGGTGGACGATCCCACACAGCTGGGGGAGACAGTGGATGTGACCTTGTACCTCTACCTCATCAGATCTCTGATGTACCTAGCCACTAACACACACCCCGATATCGCTTTTGCCGTCAACCTCCTTGCACAGCTCTCGTAGACTCCATGTACTAGAGCCCTCTAGGTGGCTGTGCGAGTGGTGTAGTATGTGGTTTCCACGCTGAACCTCGGACTCTGCTTTCGCTAGCAGTGCTCGGTGGTTCTTGATCGCTACACCGATAGCGACTGGACCTGTAGTCCAGATGGATGCATTCGCACCGGTTTCGTGTTCCTGCTCGGTGGTATTGCTGTGTCCTTGCACATTAGGAAGCATGACTGCATTGCACATAGCTTGTCAGAGGCATAGTATGTTGCTCTGGGTGCAGGGGCTACTGAGGCAGTGTGGTTACAACGCCTGTTCCTTGAGCTAGGTGAGTCAGTGCCCGCCATTGTGCTTCGTTGTGAAAACCAGAGTGCTCTGGCCTTTGTAGAGAACTTTGGTGTCTTTCATGCTTGCACGAAGCACATTGCAGTTAAGCATCACTTTGTGCGCGATCTGGTGGACCAACACGTGATCTCCGTCATATGGGTCGGCACTGACATCAACCGTGCTGACTTCTTGATGAAGGCACTGGCACGCGGGAAGTTTCTGGTGGCCGTTCATTTTGTTGGGCTTCGCCCCTTGCCTGAGAGTGCTTGAGAGTAGGGTGTGCCTTTGCCTGTGTCATGACTGTTTCTGCACTCGTCCTTACACTCGTTTCAGTGTTGCACGTGTATGGACATGCGTACCATCGGGTCATGGGAGAGTGTTGTGATTTGTGACATTAATGTCGATCTGTACAGTTTACTCTGACCACTCAATCGTGTCCATGCTCGTGCAGATCCTTAATGCAGACCCAGGTGGCAAAGGGCATCATCTGGTGGTGGACTACTTGCTTGGAGCTGATCGGCGGTCGCCCTAGAGTCCTGGATGTTGTCTGGGACCTTTTGCAATTTTTTTGCATCTTGTAGGATATCATCGGTGGACTGGCCGTGGGCCTGATTTGCATGTTTTTGCATTGTGTGTCCACATTTTATTGCCAGATGCATGCATGTGACAGTCATAGCATCTGGCTTGAGATTCTGCAGGTGTAGGTTCAGACGGCATAGCGTTCTGACTTGTCTACGCTCAGTTACGGCCAAAACAAGGGTTTTGGGCCGGTTTTAGGATAGATCTTGCACTACCGTGTGCGACACCCGCCGTGCACCGCGGCAGGTACTTCTGTCATGGACCTATCATTTGTCAATTCTCTCTGCAAATGCTATAGAAGCATTCTAACACTTTGCCTTGTGTCGCCTAGCCAGCCCCTTGCCATTGTGTGCACGACTTGTGACAATCGTCACTCTCTGACCACGCACTGATGCCTAGTCAGCGGCAATATCGTTAGGAAGCTTCCACGCATTTTCTCAGTTTTGTCATTCAACNGTGTGTCCACATTTTGTTGCCAGATGCATGCATGTGACAGTCGTAGCATCCGGCTTGAGATTCTGCAGGTGTAGGTTTAGACGGCATAGCGTTCTGACTTGTCTACGCTCAGTTACGGCCAAAACAAGGGTTTTGGGCCGGTTTTAGGATAGATCTTGCACTACCGTGTGCGACACCCGCCGTGCACCGCGGCAGGTACTTCTGTCATGGACCTATCATTTGTCAATTCTCTCTGCAAATGCTATAGAAGCATTCTAACACTTTGCCTTGTGTCGCCTAGCCAGACCCTTGCCATTGTGTGCACGACTTGTGACAATCGTCACTCTCTGACCACGCACTGATGCCTAGTCAGCGGCAATATCGTTAGGAAGCTTCCACGCATTTTCTCAGTTTTGTCATTCAACTTACCTTGTTTTTCAAAAAATCTTCAAGATTCATCGCGTTCCATTATTGCCATTTCATTCTTCCGCTTATTCATTGAATGATTTTGGTTCGCTGATTTTGATACTCTTTGAAACAATCTTCAGCCATCCAATGTTACATACCCAATGTACACAAGTCCCTAATCTTTCCAAATGGGCATTTTTGTTGTGAAACAAACAGCCCACCGTGTTCCGGGACCTCAATAGTCACTCCGGCGGTTGAGAGCAAACCGTCCAACTGCCCTTGCCTCCAGTAAATCTCCCAGAACCTTCTGACAACTTCGACCACTCGCGAAGCTACAATAGAAGTGTCACGGCCTTTCGGTTGACTTCTCGACACACCAAGACGAATTTGGATTTCTGAAGATGCATCTCGCATTTTCACTATCAATCCTTGAAGCCCCCCAACTTTTCGGTGGAGCTTCTCGAATCAAACCACTCACGACGTGACTCCACATGCGTCGATCGACAATCGACCCAACAACCCGGACTATGTCTCATTTGTAACTCGACACTTGTACATACATGTTCGGCCATTTTAAA
Source organism: Penium margaritaceum (assembly GCA_023375785.1). Taxonomy (NCBI): domain Eukaryota; kingdom Viridiplantae; phylum Streptophyta; class Zygnematophyceae; order Desmidiales; family Peniaceae; genus Penium; species Penium margaritaceum. Next base: position 82,124 of record SZWC01006688.1, on the reverse strand, counting down.
ACTTGTCATCAAAGTACACTTACCGCAAATCAGAAATTTCTCAAGTGTCCCAAAGTCTAAATTGTGTTCAGCCTCGCAACTTCTACCTGTTCACCACCTACGCTCCGTTTGGCATAACACTTGGTATCAGAGCAGAGCAGTGCCGGAGAGGCATCCGACCACTTTACCCATCCAGAACAACCTCACACAAGCCATCAGCAGATCTCGCACGTCAAGACTTTGCAGACTTTGCGACTACAACGTGAGGCGAGCAAGCGCAACCAACAACAAACAGTGGGTTTTTGGCAACGACTTCGGCGACGGAGGAGCAGAACGTGCCTATGCACGCAAACCTTGAAGCGAAAATGAACACTGGCCTGGTAGGCTATGCAGCCGCTATATCAACCCCTACGTCCCCGACGACCAATCTTGTTGCAGATCCAATGACGGTAAACCAGCAGTCCCTACCGACAGCCTCAACAACAACAACAACAAGAACGATGGGTGGCACTGGAAGACAGGTGCAGATGAACGAGTAACAGGCAAACTAAATCTCCGTGCTCAAGGGGATTAACAACCATCTGCTCAAATAACTCAACGTCACGACGGAGGCTCTTTGCAACGCAAGCGCACATGAAGCGGTGCTGATCAAGAGAAATTCCCAACACCCAGGCGAACCCAAAAATTTTCTGACCCTACCGGAATCGTTTGATTCTTCAAATTCTTAAAGACCAACGGTTCAAATGCAGTTAAGGCGTTTGGAGGTGTTCTTTACCGCTGATGGGGTGAACGTCGAACAAAACAAAATTGACCTCACAGCTGCGCTTTTTCATAACACGGGAGAAAGCTGGTGGTCAGACCTAAAGACCATCCAACAGTAGCACGAGACCGGCGAGGCATCATCAACGACCAACAGTGCCCGTCTCACATCGCCGGCCGCACGCTTTCTACCCTTGGAGCAGATCAACCCACAATGGAACGATGCGCTGACGCCACCAACCAACTGGAACAAATTCTTGCACGTGATGCTCGCACTATTTGGATGACTGAGAAAGATATCCGACGCATGGTACAAGCTCTGGTGTCTCCGTTAGCAGTCCAGCATGGCAGAGAATACGCAAAGATTCCACAAGATCATCACTGGAACAGAAATCCACCCGACAAACTCTGTTTTCACTACAACAACAGCCTCAAGCGAGATATTCGGCGAGCAATTGCCATTTTTGGCATCCTAAATGACTTGTCGCGAATGATCGTAGTAGTATAGAGGATCGATGACGCTGACCACAATGCTCAGATCCAAGAATCCTATGGCTGGCAAACTCCCAACCATAATTATTGTAGAAACGGAAAGCACCAGTCGGTGGACTCCTCGACTCCAATGGAAGTGGAAGCCGTCAACCAGAAAGATACGTACATCTGCTACAGCAGCGGAAAGCTTGGGCACATTGCTCGCAAATGTCGGAGCAGGCATCACGAAAAAAGAGGGGGGGGTCGTAGAAAATTGAGTCAGGAAAAGGCAAAGGGCATGAGTGAAAGGCATAACTCTTGTACGTGAGGAGCGATCCACGCTGAGCAATCACCCATATGAACGGTCTACATTGTCGCACAGGGTTTCCAAGATCTCAAAGTTTGAATATGTGTATGAGGACGACCAAGTGGAGATCCTACTAAAAGTCCAGCCTAGAGGATGCAAGAGTCGCAAAATGGTATTGGCGCTATTGGATGGAGGAGCTTCTCACATCTTTGAAAGTAACATACATGGTTCACAAGTTGGGTTTGGAGACCAAATCAAGGGTGTTTGAAGGAAAATCATCACTAGGAGATTATACATACGGAGACTCCGAGAACCACTAGGGTTACAGGTGAGAGATCTATGTGATGTAATGATATGGAGGTCCCATCAAATGAGTGATCACAAAATCATTATCGGATGAGATTTTCTATACTGAAAAAATCTGCAGGTCGAATGGAACAACGGCGATGTCTACATGGAAACCGACGGCATCAAACAACAACTTTTGTGTGTGGGAAGGAAGACGACAGCTCAAGTAGTAGAGGTGGAAGCAGCAGAGGAAGCCATGGTAGCCAAAAGGCAATAACTTGTACAGCCGACATCGCTCAACGTGGTCAAACACTGTATGCGATGAGGAGCTTGTGCATGGTTCATACACCTCAAGCCAATGGAAGAAACGGAAGTGGCAGCAGCTGACTCATCATCCTGATCGGCCTCATCAACCTCATCAGCCTTATCGGCATGAACAAAGAACACAATGGTACCTGAAGAGTTCGCACCACTAATCCAAGAGTTTGTAAACGTCTTCCCCGATGAACTCCTAAGAACCCCACCACCTCAACGAGACATGAACCATCGCATTGAACTGAAGCCGGGCAGTCGATCCACGGTTGGAGGGGCCTATTGGATGAGTGATCACAAACTGACTAAGTTGAAATGGCAGCTCGACGAGATGCTCGATTAGGGATTCATTTACCCATCCACATCACCATACGCCGCCTTCGTACTGTTCGTTAAAAATTACTGGTAAAATGCGGATGTGCGTAGACTATCGGGTGTTGAACGACGCTACCATCAAGAACCGCTACCCTCTTCCTCGAGCTGCCTAACTTTTTGGCCACCTCTTAGAGACTCAAATTTTCACCACAATTGACTTGTGCAGCGGTTATCACCACATACGTGTGGCAAGACTCCAGATTACACCTCCACGTCTTAAATGCATGTACGACCACCAACATTTCTTTCTCGTGTACACGAGAAATAAACATTAGCAGTTGTGCATGCATTTAAGACGTGGCGGTGTAATCTGGAGTGTCGCCAATGCATCGTACGCATCAACCACCATGCTCTAAAGTGTTTAAAGACATACCCAAACCTAAGTCGACGTCAAACCCGATGGATGGAGTTCCTTGAATCCGAGTTCAACTACGATATCTAGTACCGGTAAGGCAAAATAAATTTGGCGGACGCACTCAGACGACGACCAGATTTAATGGCTCGGGTGGCCACACTACAACTGTACCAAGATCCATATCTCAAGTAGTTGTTCACACGAGGTTATGACGAGCACGGCGGATACGACGAGGCAACATTCTGGAACGGCGCACCCTATTGGCGACGGTAATTCACCCGACAGGTGGTCGTTCCCTGGAACGACGAACTTTGCCGTATGCTACTCAAAGAATGTCATGACACCGGTCCAGGTGGACACTTCAAAGATGACAAGACACTGAAGAAGCTGACAAAAATCTATTGGTGGGACAAGACGCAATTCGATGTGGCAAACTTTGCAAATTCTACAACACATGTCATCAGCAAAATCTGGTCACACAAGACCACCCGGACTTTTGCAGCCGCTCCCCATTCCAACAAAACCGTGAGCTGATATCTCAATGGACTTCATCACAGGTTTACCAGTCACACCTGAGGAATATGACGTGATCCTCGTGGTTGTCGACAGGTTTTCCAAAATGTCCCATTTTATCCCGATAACAACCACTGGATTCCTATTGCCATGTGGAAAAGTGCATGACGATGACAAACTGCCAAACAAGAAAAATCTGGTCGATTGGCATCAAGGTAAACAATCGTGAATGTAGTGTTTTGAATAGAAATATCACTCATGTGTGTGTGCCAAGAAAACATGCACGATGTTATGCCGAATGAATCGTAGGTGGTGAAGATGTTGAAGTTGCGAGGCAGAACACGACTTAGAATTTAGGACACGAGTAATTTCTAATTAGCGGTAAGTGTACTCCGATGACAAGTGTTGAAGTTATTGAACATGTATAGACAAGTGTCAGGTGAAGAATGAGAAATAGTCAAGGTTGTTGGGTTGATTGTCGAGCGACGCGTGTGGAGTCGCGTCGTAAGTGGTCGGATTTGAGAACCTCCGCTGAGAAGTCGGGGGGCTTTGAGGATCGACGGTGAACATGCAAGATGCATCATTAAAAATCCAGATTCCTCTTGTTGCGTCGAGATGTTGACCAAAAGGTCATGACACTTCTGTCGTAGACTTGCAAGAGTGGTCGAAGTTGTCAGAACGTTCGGAAAGATTCACTGGAGGCGAGGGCAGTTGGCCAGTTTGTCCTCGACCGTCAGAGTGAACATTGAGGTCCCGTGACGCGGTAGACTATTCATGTAACAACAGAAATGCCCACTCAAAAATATTAGGAACTCATGTATGTTGGGTACGCAACACTTCCTCCCCTTTTAGCTGCGTCGTCTCGGTACGTATACAGATGTGGCTTAGTGACAGCAGTTTTATTCGTCGATTAGGTGATCAACGTCTCATAAGTTATCGTAGGGTTCCTAGTAGTTGTGTGCGGTGTTGTAGCCATGCCACTTGACAAGATAATCTGTCATCTTTCCATATCGTTGATGGCCGAGGATGTCCTTGATGACGTACTCTGTGTCCTCATCTACTTGACCGGGAGCAGGGAGAAGGACATCCCTGCTGGGTAAGTTTTCTCTACGGTCTCAGTAGTACTTGAGTCTGCTGTTATGGAACACCGGATACACTTGCATAATTTCGGGGAGTTTGAGTCGCGCAACCACGAGGGTTTGCATGCGCTCGATCTCAAACGGTCCCAACCATCAGGGTTTGAGGTTTGAATGGTCTGCTCCGCAAAGTTTGATGTTGCCTGAGCTGAGAAGGATTTTTCCGCTTGCGGCAAAAACTTTATTGCTACGATGTCGATCAGTTTCTCGATTCATCATTGCTTGTGTTTTCACAAGTGTATGCTGTGTTTTCTCCCAGATGGTGGTGAAGTCTTGGTGTTGGACGTCAATCGTGGGAATATTGTTTCGACTGTGTAGTCTTGCTGGTGTGGCGGGGAGTTTTTCCTATTGCGGTAGAAACAGGCAAATTATATGCGATTTCAGCGGTCGGGAGTATTTCTGTCCCATATGTTCCATGAGGTTTGAATAGTGTTTGGATAATTTGTTTGAGTGTCTGATTGCTCCGCTTGGTTTGGCCGTCGGCTTAAGAATGAAATGCCGTTGAAATTTGAATTCTGCTGCCATAGTGAGTCATCAATTTGTACCAAAAACAGCTGGTGAATCGATCGTCTTTATCGCTTGTGATGGTTCTTAGCTCGCCGTGTAACCGCATGATGTTATTTAAAAACAGTTGTGCTGTTCCTTTGGCGCCGACGCCCCGCGACGAGCTGCTGTGTCGGGAAAAGCATGCCACTGACAAGATGGGAGGTGGAGGACATGGAAACGAGACCAGTTTCCTGGCTCGCTGCTCCTACGGTGGTGACTGCTGGACATGTCTACGGCCTTGATGTCATTGCGGTGTGATGCTCTGTCACTACTGTTAGTGTTGCTGCTATCGTCGAACGTGATTGCAGTGGCACTCTGTCACTACGGCTGTTGTGGCTATTGTCACTGCTACCATCAACTCAGAGGACTGTGGCACTCTGCCCCCTCAGCTGCTGCTGCTGTTGTAGCGGCTGAAAAAAGCCGGCAGCAATTACCTCACCCCAGTGGGCGTGGAAAAACTTTCAAAGCCTATTTCAGCCTAGGAACACCGTGGGTGGACCCTCCCAACTGCCAGAAGAAATCCGACAGCGCTCCCCCTGCCCCAGTGGGCTTGAAATAATGGGAGGGTCTTGGGGGAGCTCCGGGTACTTGTCCCAACCCCCAACCCACCCAAGGGACCAGCAAGAGGAGCCCAAACCGAGAGGAGAGTGGAATATCAAGGAAGAGGAAGGAAAGAAAAAAGACAGCCGTTGCTGCTGTCAAGGCTGCTGCAACTGTCGCTGATGATGACGCTGCTGTTGCCGCTCCTCGTGTTGCTACTCCACTTGTCGTTGTTGCCGCCGATTACTGCAGCTGCAAGCTGCTACTTATGTGCTGTGCTGTTGCTGCACACTGCTGCTGCCGCAAGCTGCTGCTGCTGCATGCCACCGCCATTGCTGCTAGCTGCTGCTGCTAGGTGGAGCTGCTGGTGCTGACGGCCAGAACTTTGGCTAAGTGCTGAAATATCAAAATCAAGGCTGTCCAAATCAAGCACAATTTGGACCACAGAGGCTCGTGAATGTGCTGAACATGATTGTGAAATTTTCGGACACAAAACGTTTCTAAGAGAAGGGCCAAAATGTCACTTTTCCCTTTTCTGCCAGAATTTCAGCTAAAAAAACGAATATGCGGTGCACTACAGTCTTTGCTGGTGGCTACAGAGCACGAAATGAAGCATGAATAGTAGCTCTAGAGAGCTTGCGAGAAGAGCTTTCCAACTCACCCTCAAACGCCAAAAATAGCATTTGTTTGAAATCGGGGCAAGCTCGTGCCGACAAGGAGGTGGTGGTTAACACAAATGTTGTGTGCGGTTCCTCCACGTCCGTGCGGCTTCTAGGACGCTGCACAGACGGGAGCAGCGGTGGTGCACCCTGCTGTTGCTGCCGTCAAGCTTAGGTAGTGGCCTCAAGCCACTTTGATGGCTGCTGTTGCTGATGTTTCTGATGCCGCCGCCAATGCTGCTGCTCCTGCTGCTGCCGCTGCTGCTGCTGTGGTTGAAAGTGCCAGAACTGTCACTGCGCTACTGGAAAGCTGCTGCTATGGCACTGCTACGTTGGCGTGCTACTACACTACTGCACCCCTCCTACACGAATCCTCTGTCGCGTAGGTGCTGCGGCGTGCGCCTGGCAATGGCGCAGGTTGGTGGGTCCTCCCAGGACCTGTCGCTATTGCTGTGCGCTGCTACCGCTGCTGCTGCTCACTGTTACTACAATTGCTACGTCTTTGTTGTGCAGCACAACAAGCTCTGGCTTGTTGCTTTGATACCATGAGAAGATTCCTGGGAACTTCCTAGCTCAACTGTTCACTAGCCTGACACTAGTCACCTGGCTAGGTGACTCACAAATCATGCAAGGAACAATGAGAGTAGAATTGGAACACGTCATGTGAACCAAGGCTTCACTTAAGGATGGTGAAATGTAAGTGAAAAATGAGAAGTTCAGGTCATAAGTGCCGTCTGCTAGCGGCGGTGCGCCGACCAGTCTCATTTTCCTGCTACGGACAAACTGGTCAAAAACCACCTTTTTTGTCTATATCTCCTTACTTAGGCATCCGAATTAAGAACCGTCAGAACCAAACGGAGCATGGTGCAAAATCGTACGCAACAAATGTCCACACACCATGGTTTAGGCACCAACAAGTGTCTGATAAATGGAATACGTGCAACCGGCCAGTCGGCCTCACTACCGAAAAGCCTGGAACGGTCGAGCCTGAGCCCCAACTGCACACGAGTGTCATCGGTGGATAGTCGTGAGTCTCGGGCACTCCCAAGGCCACGTCAGCTTCCCCACTGGTCTGAGGTGGCTGTCTCGTTATGGATCTGCACGAGCATGGACATGAGCCGAGGGGTCACCGTAAGCTGTGGACAACATTAAACAAACCCCTTAGTTAACATGGGGGATGTGGCAGGGTCATCGCGAGCTCGCAAGGAAGTTTCACCACGAAACCCCTCCTACGAGATCGCGATGACGGGCGAAGTTTGACTTTGCCTCCAAAGTTAAAACCATGTCAAATCTGTTAAACACTTGAAATATATGATACCCGTGCCCGTTTTTCCTGGAAAAAAAGCAGAAAACCTGGGGATCGCTGTCATTTCATTTTTTTACTGAGGACACCGCTGATCTATCGACCGAAACGATGGGTACATTGTGGAGTGGGTCCTATTATATCATACACATGTATGGACATTTGAGTATTATTTCATTGAGAGTTTGTGTAACTCAACGAACTTTTAGAAACAGTACCTAAAATTTTACAATCAAGAAAGACTGTCGCAATCATTACTTGATTGCAATAGTCCATGGACACTGTTCTGCGACGGATACCATGAGGTCGCGTCAAGCTTGACGCAAGCGCGTGAAGGAAAAAGTAGAAATCAAATCCAAACGACCATCTCGATGGAAAATACGCTCACAAAGTTTCCACCGTTATTTCTAACAGAATACATAAAAAATTATAAATAATGAAAAAATCGTAACTTTTTAAAGAAACATCAATGTGGCTTCGAAAGGCGTGGCGAGCCATGACAACTCGGGCAAGGAAAAGACCACTCCGACGAGAACAGTCATTCAGTTTTACAACGTAAACATTTCCGAGCTCACCAGGGCCTTTCAACGCTAAGTTTGAGCTCTTGCATTACAGTCTGGGCATTCGATTATTATTTGAGTGACAAGTATGGGTATTCGAGCATTATTTCAGTGACAAGCATGGGCATTAAAGTATCATTTCATTGACTATGATGGGAATTCGAGCATTTTTCAATGAAAAGTATGGGCATTGAAGTATTAATCATGTGACAAATATGGGCATTCCAATATGATTTAAGTGACAAGTATGGGCATGGGAGTATTATTCTAGAGACATGCATGGGTATTCAAGTATTCATTTGGTAACATGTATGGGCATTCGTGTATGATTCCACGGCCAACTAAGCATTGTTTTCATCTGTAAAGGTAGGTGATTTCTGTTTCTTTCAATGAATGACCGTAAGAGTGACTTAGCAGTGTTCTATTCACAAAGCCTCCATCTGCATAGGTACATTTGGTGTGTATTGCATGGGTAATGGAAGTCATTATATCAATGGACATTATTGTAATGTTAGCAAAGAACTACATGTCTCTAGACAAACGGGAAGAAGCACTACTACCCAAACCACTCTGGATCCAACCACTTTGGATCCAGGACACTGCACAACCAAAGCCACTGACAGACTTCACATCCACATCCCTGCCATCCCCGACACGATATAGCATCAAAGAAAATGTCCTCATCGGCATCATGCGAGTCAACCTCTTCATCTTCTCTCTCTTCTTCTTTGTAGAAAATGTCTTCCCCGTGCCAGTCCCCTGATTTCGCTTCACTCCTATATGCATCCATTGGAGATCCATCATGTTATGTCACTGTACAATGGCACATGCCTACATATCTCGTAGTTGTTAGCTGCCACAAGTAGGAATACAGTGTCTGACACACCAATGTTGCACCAACTCCCGAGAGGAAGAACACGGTCATATCAAGTTGATCACATGTATTCATGTTTTGAGGTTCCTTGTGCAGGTGCTTGGACAGAAGAGACATTTGATTGAAAGGGAATGAAATGGCCATGTCAAAAGTGTATACGTATGATTTCCTGGTTTGTGCTTCTAATTGGTTTTTACAAAAAAGGAAATTGGACATCTTTCATTCACAGGTATTGAGAAGTACACAAGCAGAGGGGCATTGAGCAGTAGAACTCGAACAGATAGTAAGTTGAACAAAACTTCCAACCCAACTTCATTCCAACTACATAAAAGTCTACTGCTCGAGTGCAATCCGTGGCCACTTGTTATCTGGTCTGCACCTCCTCCCTAGGGATTGGTCTTCTGTAAGATGTGCAAAGCACACACATTGAAATGAGTTAGTGGGAGAAACATGACGTAGGACCATGTTTTAGAAACGTTAGTTAACATCAAGGCACACTTGCGGGAATGCAATGAAAGAAAATGCAGGACTCTTAGCCGAAACAAAATCACCACATGCCAAAAGAACAGTTGATGTCGTCCACCTCGACGTGGAAAGCCATCCACACCTCCTCATGATCCTTTGCATCATCGTGGTCGACTCCTTCATAGCCACTGGAGACTGAGATGGGGTCGACTACCTCCTGCCCACCCCCTTCTCCCTCCTCGTCCTCCTCCTCCGCCCCCTCCTACCCCCCTCCTCCCCCTCCTCGTCCTCGTCCTCCCCCTCCCCCTCCTCCTCCCCCTCCTCCCCCTCCTCGTCCGAGTCTGCCTCCTCTTGAGCACAGGGGGCATCCTCTGTCTCATCCTCGGGGTACCCCATGGCATCCACGTTCGACCTCCACGATGCCCTCATGCGATGCTCTTCCTCTAGCTCTATGACTTGTGGGGCAGCCATCTTCTCTGGGATTGGTTTATCCATGTTAGGACATGACCGACGCACATGGCCTTGCTTCCCACAACGAGCTCATATACGCCGCCTTTTCACCTTGGCGTACTTGTCCAATCTCACTATGGCTGTACGCATGCGCCCTCAACGCTGGGGTAGCCGGCTTCACAAGCCTCACCTTGGGCAAGGGGAAAGGAGCTTTGTACGTCCGCTTGTAGCTAAGGTTGACGTGGCCAAATTTCACGTACGCCAAAGGATTGAGGGCATTCTCCTGCAAGAGACTACAAGTACGTGGGCATGGCACCCCATACTCACGCCAGCGGCCACACGGGCACTCTTTGGTGATGTTGACCTTGCGTGGAGTGCCGTTTGGGCGCACTATTGTGCCGCTTGTCTAAGGTCTAGCCTCGTCCCCATCCAGCTCCAAACTATACTCCAGGTTGCGGCTACCATTGTTTTTCACCTTTAGGTGTAGCGCAGGTGCAACGCCACCCTCGGCGTCATGTGCCATCTTGCAGCGAATGTGCCAGAGCCTCCGCACGAACACGTGAAGGTTGATAACATGGAAGTATGGGTGGATTTTCTAGAGCTCCACGAGCTTGCCATTGAGGGATTCCATGGCGTTGCATGTGGTGTGCCCTCCGCGACGTATGGGGCAGTAAAGCCTACTCCATTGTTCCTTGGAGATGCCTGGCTCCCCATTACTACCCCGCAGGTAGTCCATTGTCCTTGGAACTGTCTGTCGCATCTCAGCCAGGCAGGCAACCCAATCTGGCTGCGTTGTCACATGGGCGAGGTTCCGAATAGAGAGCCCGACCTGCCCAGGCACCGAGACTGCACGTTCCGCATGAGGTGCAAGGTGCAGCAGGTGTGTGTTGCACCCGATAGTTTCGCGTCCACAACGTTCGCCAAGCCTTTCTAACAGTCTAGAATGACCGTGGTTCAAATCTGTGTGGTGGTTGGGAAGGTTGCTGCCACAAGCTTGCAGAACTGCGTCCAGTTATGCTCGTCCTCTGCAGACACCAAAGCGTAGGCCGCAGGCATGGCGTTGTCGTTCGCGTCGAAAAACTACACGATCAACAGTTCCTATTTGTGCCCATTCTTCATGTGGATACCATCCATGACAAGCAGTCGTCGAGTGTACTCAAATCCTCTACAGAAAGCTCCAAGTGCGATGAACACCCAGTCGAACGTGCCAGTTTTCCGGTCTGTCTCAGCCTTTGCAATGGCAAGCGGGTCCACCTTTGAGGGTTGTATGAAACAGCACGTTAGACACGATGGGCCCGAAACTAAGAATAAAAGTGAGGCGTTAGAGAAGAATCACAAAAAGAACAAGGGAAAAGTAAGACATACCTCGTCCATGTATCCAGGGAACATGCTCCATGAACCTGACTTCTTCCCGTACATCTTCTCCAGGCACGCCTTCTTGGCGCCGTATAGGGTGGTGTAGAGTACCCTGGTGTTGCTGACCTTCGTTAAAAGTACCTATAGCGCCTTTGGTGTTGCCGACGGGTCCTTCACGAGGGTTCTTTTGATGTGTCGTGCCACCCACTACGTGGAGCGCACTAGGTTACCCCGGCTAACTCCCGGGTCACAAAGGTGGCCACCTTTGAAGGACGTGATGTTGAACGCGCCGGACCTTTTTATACGTCGCGCGGACAATCCACGGGCGCTTCTTGATGACGTACTACTTGCAACGTGCCACAAGACGCGTTCGGTCGCTCTTCAGCCACCTGAGTGACCTGCGGTTGCGAACCGCATACTCTTCAACGACAGCTTTGCATGCTGCCATGGTCTGAAAGGATGAGTTGCCAAGGAAGTCTACCTCGGCCCTCCGCTTCTTCAAGGTTGCAGGGTGTGCGATTGGCTTCGCGATGTTGGGGGAGGCATCCTTCGCTATGGCGTCGGCTGCCCTTGCCTCATCGTCCGACTTGACGGGCAGGCCCTTGGTCGAGTGCACACGACTACCCAAGTGGGAAATCCTTAGGGGATCCTTAGTTTCACGACGTGGGGCACCGTCCACTGCAATGCGTGGTACATTGTCCTCCTCGTGAGGAGGAGTCTGGTGCATCAAGCAAGGCTCGTCTGTCACGTCGTCGACGCAGTCGTCGAGTGGGAACCCACAAAGACATGACAGCTCCACCACCTCTTTGGTGCGTGTTCCCTGTCATGAGAAGACAACATGGACACCTCGTGCAGAAAACATGGTTCCATACAACTTAGATGCCCCCATTCGTTCCCATGCGCGTTGCATGAGGCCTTCGTGAGGGCGTGCAACATCATTGAGGTGTGCAACATCATCGCGACGTGCAACATCATTGACGATGAGTTGTATCAAAATGGTGGCGAGAACCCCCCACGACGCGCAAACCTCGATGCAGAAAAAATGACTTCCATCCTAAGGTTTGACAGCACCCGAGGGAAGCACATGGTAGCCCTCCATCCTGGGAGGTACATTGCGACTTGGGAAACCAGCGGAACGTGCAAGGAGACAGGCTGTAAAAATCAGATAGGAATTCGCGCAAAGACAAGGACACGTTAAGGAGAGCCAATTCACAATAGAGTACCCTAGTGCCACATGAATTCAAGGAAAAAAATATTTTTGCAGTCGCACATAAAATTCGTTGTGAAAATATTTTATTGTTCGCACACAGATGCAACGAAATTAGTCAATGTGGTGCACATGATTTCGTTGTGGTGGGTATTGTTTTTAGGGGTCTGGAACAACTCTCAGTCCTTCATCCGACGACTTTGACAGAGCAACAGCTTGGTTGCACGAACGGCACATTTGAACGATCATCCGTGCGCACACATGATTTCGTTACGTGCGACGCGACGTCCGCCAACGGATGTGCGAGTCGTCCTTAGCGTTGCGTGGGACGCCTATAGCACTAGCCTTTCGCGCGACGCCGACCATAGAAGTTGCAGCCAATTGTCCAAGCTTAATCACTAATCTGCTTGGTACGCGAACATCGCAGCCAGCATGAGTCGTCTGACGAGCTTTTTCTCCAAGGTTTCGCACGAAGAACACGAGGAGAACGTCGCCCGCGCTCTCGCAGGCCCAAAGCCGGTCGCACGACCTCGTCGCGGCCCTGGACGTCCGCGCAAGAATCATGTCGTCCTTCCACCGTCCGTGACGCCATCGGTCTGCAACGTCCCCATGGGGCAGTCCACCGAGGGCCGGTCCGCGGACACTTCGATCCACGAGAAGCTCCCTCGCAAACGACAGCGGGTTGTGCTGTCCGACGATTCCGACGGGGAACCCGACCCGGCCCACGAAGCGCTTCCTGGTCCGGACGGTGACGCTGGACACGACGACGATGAAGACGCGCATGCTACCCTCCTCGACGACATCGATGCAGCCGTAGTGGCTGTCGTTACGGCCGAGGACCTCATTGCACGTGAGGATGCCGAGAAGCAGTTTGTGGAGGCCATCATGGCCGAGCTGGACGCCGAGGACGAAGACAACGCCGCCGGGTCCGAGCAAGATGTGACCGAAGCGGCGTCTGCCATGCCAGTCGTGCATGACCTGTCTTCGTCGTCGTCCTCAACTGCGGGCAGCTCCAAGCGAGGGGTGTACATGGATTGGTTTTGCTTAGGCCATGTACCAATCATCCATGCGGCCGTGCAGCGGCACAACGACTCCATCCATCAAGCCATCAACTTCCTGAAGCGCACTTATCGCACTCCAAGCACCCCATCCGTCTACGAGAAACTGGCGTACAGCACCGTTAAGGGATGGTACGAACCATGCCTCTGAGTGCTGAAACCCCGCTATGCGTCCGCTCTGGTTGCGGGTGGTGACCAGCCAAAGGAGGCATCGTCGCACAATTCCCCGCGAGTCCAGGGAAGCCGAGGGCGCAAAGGCTTCTTTGCCGACCATCCCGCACTGAAGGGGGAAGTGCTGCGTACCCTAGAGGCCATGCGCGAGAAGGGCGTTCCACTCAGCAACGCAACCATGAAGGAGAAGGTGCATGCCCTCATGCGAGAGCGCGGAGTGGTTGAGCTGTGCGGCCGACCAACTGCTGAGCTGTTCAGCCGAAGCTAGTGCCGCAAGTTTGTGAGCGCGTAGCTCCACTGGTCATGGCAGTGCGGCACCACCGCATCTCAGAAGCTGCCGGCCGATTGGGAGATGCGCGCGCTGGCCATGCATCGTCGGGCCGCGTTCTACATCGGACTACACAAGATCCATCCCTACATGGTGGTCAATGCCGGCCACACTGGCGTGCACCTCGTCCCTGCGCCTCGGTACACGTACGCACCAAAGGGCAGTGACGAGGTCAAAGTGTGCGGCAAGGAGGACAAGCGACAAGTCACCTGCCTCGTCGCATGCGCCGCCGACGGTGGCGTCCTGCCGTTCCAGGTCATCTGGACCGGGAAGACAAGTGCATGTCACCCGCAGGGGGTGAACACTGCCACAGCGCTCAAGAAATCGCA
>SZWC01006688.1:34063-49531 GCA_023375785.1 Penium margaritaceum | reverse complement strand
ATATATATACACACACACACACACACACACACACACACACGTGCGCGCGCGCGCATGGCATCATACCGTGATGGGGGGCACACCGGCTTTTGCCAGCTTGTCAGCACGCCATGCGATCATGACAGATCCTAAACGGTACGGAGCCGCGTACACAACTCGTTCTGGTGCGATGGCGGAAGCATTTTGGGGAGAAAAGGACGAGTCCTGTGCATCTCGGGATATCAACTCCTGCAAAGACGCGGTGTGAGAGAGCAAGAGCAAATACGCATTTCATCGCATCGCACTGTATTGCATTGCATTGGATTGTACGGCATTGCATCGCATCGCAATGCATTGCATTGGCTTGTATCGCATCGCATCACATGGCATCGCATTGCATTGCACTGCATTGGATTGTATCGCATCGCATCACATCGAAAGGCATCGCATTGCATTGCATCGTTCGCATCGCACCGCATCGCACTGCACCGCACAGCAGCGCACCGCACCGCACCGCACCGCACGGCACCACACCGCACCACACGGCATCGCTTTGCACCCCAACGCATTCTGTGACATCACATCAGAAGATCACATTGTGACACACATTCAAATGCAAATGGTATCAGAGACAGAGGCTCCCTTTCTGCCTGTCACTCGGATTCATCGTCACTCGTCTGCCCACCCCATATTGAAAATGTTGAAGTCGATATCGATATTGATATCGATGTCCATATGTCAACATCGATATTGACGATATTGTCAACATCCTTATCAATAATGCACCACCCTACTGTCGTGTGCCACTCATCACATGTGTCAGTGCCAGCCAGTAGCTGAAACCAAGTGCTCGTCCTCCTCCTCCTCCTCCTCCTTCACTGGCGCCACTGTGCAACAACCAACACTGCACCAGGTTAGGGTCTGAGAGATTTGACCAACCACCAAATTTGACCAACCACCAAATTTGACCAACCACCAAATTTGACCAACCACCAAATTTGACCAACCACCAGATTTGACCAACCACCAGATTTGACCAACCACCAAATCTGACCAACCACCAAATTTGACCAACCACCTGCAGCGAACGGTGGAGGCTGTTGAACCATGTTGACCTGCTTGTACCCGGTCTAGTAGACACTCTTCCCTCCCTATCAGCCTTGTCAGGCTGTATTCTTTTCTAAACGCTTTGCAAAGCGTTTAAGGAAAAATACACCCTAACAGCCTTGTCCAGCTTGGGTGGATCCCTGCTGGACCAAATGCTCGATCCCTCCCCGACATCTTCTCCATCAGAAAGCCGAAGGTACAGCACCCACCTGCTGCAAAGGCTCCAAGTTAGACCCTTTCCCAGATTGTTGGACCATCCAACAACCTGATAACCTGACAACTAGAACCGAATTCTAACAGCTATGGCACGCACCTGCAGCGAAGGGTGGAGGCTGTTGAACCACGCCGACTTGTTGGCACCCGGTATGGGCGACACCGTTCCCTCCCCGATAGCCTTATCCAACCATCGGTCACCCAGCGACACCACATCCGCTGCTGCCACCGACTTGCTGTCGAGATTTGTCTGCTTCTTCTTCTTCTTCTTCTCCTCCTTTGCCTGCTGCTGCTGCTGCTGCTGCTGCTGCTGCTGCTGCTGCTGCTGCTGCTGCTGCTGTTGCTGTTGCTGATCCAGGTTCTGCGGGTTTGACACATTGGTGGGTAGATGCGCAGACAGCTCAGACTCGATGTCGGCTAACGACGCCTTTGGTTCGACGACGAGGCGCACGCGTGCGCTCTGACACGACAGAAACTCCTGCGGAAAGGGAACACGACAGGGACAGAATGACAAAAGCCATGGCATGGCTTGGCAATCGGGCAGGGCGGCAGGGAACAACGTCCAGCCAGCTTCATAGTCCTCTTGGGGACTCTCCCCTCGTGCAAGTCTGTCCGGTGGACAGACGTGCATGGTCTGATGGAATAAATCATGGTGGGGTCACATTTTTCAAAGAAGCTTCGCAGAGAGCATAGAAAAAAAAATCCTCCTGCGGGTCTGTCCAATCCCAGGACTCCATTGGACAGACGTCGACGTCCAATGTCCCATGGATGTGTGGAGAGCTTCGACTGGACAACGAGGAGGAACAGAACCGCACCAGCCGTGACAGAAACAGTCCAGACAACTTCGTTGGGCCAGTAGAAGCAGCAGCAGCAGCAGCAGCAGCAGCAGCAGCAGCAGCAGCAGCATTAGCAGCAGTAGGCACTAAGCATCTCAGCGGCGCACACTATGCACATGGAGCGACAAGCAATGGAAAAAGGGAACGGGAACATAAAAGATAAACCATTTCCCACGAATCCAGCACTGACCCTCCCAATCCCACGATGCAGTGTCCCACGGTGCCACTGCCTTCGCACTGCCCGCCAAAAGCCATGGTGCCGCTGTCATCGCGATTATGGTGGGCTTGCTAAAGTTCTCCCTCCCCTCCTCCATGACACCCTCCAACAACGTGTCCACCACCCTCAACCGACGACTCTTGAGGGCTTTTAATGGCTTTTTCTTCGCAATCTGCAGAGCGTTGAGGTTATCTGCAACCCTTTTGGAGCTTCAAGCATGAAGGCAAAGAACAAGGCGCTCGTCGCCTTGGCATGCCAGCCAAGTCGTAGGCAGCAAGCCCCACACTCGGGACACCCCACTTTTCTTCTTTACGCCTCTGAATAACTTACCCTACCACAGTAGGGTAAATTTTTCTGACATGTTTTGAAGATATGTCTAAGGAGGTAGGTTAAGCTCTCCTTAGAAGATTTTTGAAAGCGTTCAAGAGAAATTCACCCTTTGCTGCCAAGCCGCAAGCAGCGATCTCCACACTGCCGCCACGCGCAGTGGCAGTGCATCTTTGCCCGATTGCTGAAGTCCTCCTCCCTCTCCTCCATCCTGGGCCATGTCGTCCAGAGTGGTCTGGCCTCGCCTTCTTCATCGCATTGCATCCACCGCCGACTGAAAATTCGGGATGCTTCTCGACACTTCACATATCAGTTGCAGAAAAATGTGACAGCATTTCAGAGCGTAGAGCAAAATTCACCTTTTGCCACGCGGCCGGCACCGACCCTTGGACCAACACCACACGCAGCAGCACTAGGGCATTGCAGAGCACTGGAAAAGACATAGGGGGCTAACAGAAACTCACCTTTCGCCATGCGGCCGGCACCGACCCTCGCATCGCCACCACGCGCAGGGGCACCGTGATTTTGGCGGGCTTGCTCAGGTTCTCCCTCTCCTCCTCCGTCATGCCCTCCAGCAACGCCTCCATCGCCTCCACCGCGGACTCCGACGCCACCGCTGCCGTCGGAGCCTTGCTGGCTGCCGCTGACGTGGCAGCTGACGTGGCATCTGAGGCGGGTGCTGACGTGGCAGATTGTCTTGCGAGCGCCGGGCCCACGCGGACTGACAGGAGGGCTGTGGCTGCGGCCAGCGCACATGCTAGGACCAGAGCCCCCTTACTCACGACCTCATGGAAGACCGATACCACCTCGTCCCAAAATCGTGTGTGAGCTGGCATCTGCGCCCAGATGGAAGGAAACTCTTGCAGATGCATCCCCATGGTTTGCCATGTTGCCTTCGACGAATTCTCAACAGGGGGCAGCTTCAACTGTCTGACGCAGTTCAGCACCGCAGTTGCTATGAGGAGGAGCAGACCGGAGGCTGAGGGATAAGAGACGGCTGGACCCATTCCCTGTTGTCGAACCTGCTGCTGCTGCTGCTGCTGCTGCTGCTGCTGAGGTTCTGTCAAAACTTCCGCAAGTGGCCACGTGTCTGCTGGATGCCGGCTGCTCTCTCCGTGGAAAGCGACTTTCTGTTCACACGCTCGAGCTCTGCAGGCTGCGCCATCACGGCCCCCTCCTTCACGAGGCCCAAAACGGAAGCGCCGCCCGGTTGGTGCTTTTCCCAACCCTAACCCTAACCTGCAGGTTCTCTCCTGGGTGAGCGAGATTCTCGCCCATTCGCGCGCCAGTCTGCCGTGAGCGAGCATGGCCGATGCTCGAGCATCNTGCAGGACTCGATACTTCTCTGGCACTAGGACGATATGAACAGTTCCCCAAACAGAGCGGGCAGGCACTTCCTCTCTTGTTCTTGGACTATCGCTTGCTCGCAAGCGCTCCGCCCACCGCCACACTTCGTGCAAAGTCGCCTCCTGCAGATTCCACGCCAGCTCACGCCGGCTTTCTTCCACGTGGACGATGGCGGAAGCAACCACTGGTAAGACGCGACTCACGAGAGGCGGCCGAAATCCACGGGCCACCACTCAGCCATGCGGACTTACGTTCTGAGTGGCTTTTGTTGTCAAGACATTACTCCGGTTGGCGAGGTCAGCACCGCCGGATTAAAGCAGCGGCAGCGTGAAGAGCGTTCGTCTGCCCCATGCTGTTGGTTGCTATCACCAACTAATGGGCTAGGGGTAGGTGTCATGGTCAGCATGATGACGTTACTTTCGACATCACCATCTGACCAACGCTTTGGAACGTCAGACCCGAACGTGGTCCATGTCACCCAGGATTCCTTCACCAAGACATCAATCGACCAAGATCAACCAAGGTGACGGCCCCAGCTTCTGCTGTGTGATATGTGGTGTCCTCTGCTTCAAATACAGGCATGAAAATTGAAAAAAAAACTCATATCCCTATCTAAATTCTTTAAGGCTCATTATGGCTTTTATTTTTCATTGTGTAATTTTTTTCCATATGTCAGTCATCCTTTACATTTGGCTTCATGAGCAATGAATCATCCATCACATTTAAAACAAATCAATCCAATAATTTTATTTATTTTTTCATGAAAATCTGGAATTATGTCAATTTTTTACGACAAATTGGTCCACCTGATCATAGAGAAAGGAAACATATGAGGGAGAAACATATAATTCGTTAAAAACAAATATCACCAGGTGTTTAGTGTATGGATTTGATTTTTTTTTGGCGCTCTATGCTCACCCAGAATGTGTAGTGGCTTTGTGCCATTGTCTTTCGTCCATCCCTCTCTTTCCAATCTCCCAAACATGGCTTGAACCTCTTCATGTACCATGTCGATATGTTATTCCATGGCGCCACTCTCTTAGTTCAGAATTTCATTTGGCCGTGTTACAATTCCATTGGAATCAAGGATTTGGATTTAACTAAGTCAGTCAGTTTGTGTTACTGAATGCCACTAGTCCATTGAATCTGTCCAGAAAATACATGGAAGCTTCTTAGAGATATTGCCGCTGACTAGGCATCAGTGCTTGGTCAAACGATGACAACAGTCACAAGTTGTGCACACAACGGCAAGGGTCTGTCTACGGGACACAAGGCAAACTGTCAGAATGCTTCAAATAGCATTTGCAGAGAGAAATGACAAATGACAGGTCCATGGCATAAGTACCAGCCGCGGCGCACGGCGGATGTCGCACGCGGCAGTGCAAGGTCTGTCCTAAAACCAGCCCAAAACCACTGTTTTGGCCGTAACTCAGCGTAGACAAGTCAGAACACTACACTGTCTGAACCTAGACTTGCAGAGTCTCAAGCCGGACGCTACGACTAGTCAAATGCATGCATCCGGCAACAAACGGTGGACGCACAATGCCAAGACATGCAAATCGGGCCCACGGCCAGTCCACCGAGACAATCCTACAAGCTTCAGGAAAAAGTACAAATGGTCCCAGAGAGCATCCAGGACTCTGGGGCGACCTTCGATCAGCTCCGAGCAGGTAGTCCACCACCAGACAACGCCCAAGTGCCACCTCGGTCCGCATCAGGGATCTGCACAAGCATGGACACGGCCGAGTGGTCATAGTAACCTGTACAGGTTGACAGGAACGTCACAAATCACAACACTCCCCCATGACCTGATGGTACACATGTCCATACACGTTCAGCATTGAAACGAGTGCATTAACGAGTGCAAAAACAGTCGTGACACAGACACAGACACACCCCGTACTCAACAACTCTCAGGCAAGGGGCGAAGTACAGCGGAACGAATGGCCATTAGAAACTTCCCACGTGCCAGTGCCTTCGTCAAGAAGTCAGCACGCTGCATGTCATTGCCGACCCATATGACGGAGATCACATGTCTCTCCACCAGATCACATACGAAGTGATGCTCAACCGCAATGTGCTTTGTGCGAGCATGAAAGACACCAGATTTTTCCGCAATGGCAAGAGCACTTTGGTTGTCACAACGAAGCACCATGGGGGGCACTCACTGACCTTGCTTTAGGATCAGGCGCTGCAAGCACACTACCTAAGCAGGCCCTGCACCCAAAGCAACATACTTTGCCTCCGACGAGCTACGTGCGATGCAGCCCTGCTTCCCATAGCGCCAGGACAGAGCTGTACCACCGAATAGGAACACATAGCTGGTGCGACTGCGTCCATCTGGGCTCCAAGCCTAGTCGCTATCGGCATAACCGTCAAGAACCACCGAACACTGCCGACGAAACCGGAGTCCAAGGTACGACGTGGAAACCATGCATCGCACCACTCGCACAGCCGCCTGGAGGGCTCTAGCACCTGGAGCTTGCGAAAACTATACAAGGAGGTTGACGGCAAAAGCGATGTCGGGGCGTGTGGTAGTGGCCAGGTACATCAGAGATCCGATGAGGCGGAGGTAGAACGTCACATCCACTGTCTCCCACGCCTGTGTGGGATCGTCCACCTTCAGGGCATCCTGGGCGTCAGGTGTGAGAGGTGTGGAGGCCATTGGCACTACGCCAAGGAGGTCACTGAAGCGCTTCCCCACAACGCGTGTGTATCGGGCTTGATGCAATAGAAGCGTCCGGCGTCTGCAGTCCCGTACAATCTCCATGCCAAAAAACATCGCTGCAGGACAAAGGTCCTTCATCCTATAGGTACTCTGGAGGACCGCCTTCGCCTCCTTCACGGCCTCCATGGAGGGAGACGCGATCAGGAGGTTGTCCACATAGACCAAGATGGCAGTGAACCGCTCAGGCGCCTGTCGGATGAAAAGAGAGGGATGTGCCTCACTCTGTACATATCCCGCACGAGTCGGAGTGCCTGTGATCTCACGGTTCCAGCACTAAGGAGACTGTTTGAGTCCGTACAAGGACTTGCGCAAGCGCCAGACCTTGTCACCGTCTTCAAAGCCTGGTGGTTGGGCCACGTAAATCTCCTCATCCAGCGAGCCATTGAGGAACGCGTTCTTCACATCCATCTAGTGCAGTTCCCAGTCATACTGGGTCATCGCACCAATCAGAGCGTGAGCTGAGGTCATGCAGCTGAGAGGGGCAAAGGTATCAGTGTAATCAACGCCCTTGATGTACGAGTATCCCTTGACGTCCAAGCGAGCCTTGTGGCATTCCAGTGAGCCATCCTGCTTCACCTTCTTGCGCAAGACCCACTTGACCTGAATCGCCTTCCTACCAGGTGGAAGGTCGACTATCTCGTAAACTCCGTGCTCATGGATGGCACGAAGCTCATCCTTGCAGGTGACACGTCAGGCATCGGCATCCTCTGATAAGAGGGCGTCCCCCAGTGTTCTCGGATCAGGCGCCAATGAGGGAAAGCTCTGAGTGCCCCAGAACTGGGTCTGAGGACCACAAGGTCAAGTACTACATCACAAGCGGTACAAAACTAGCAAGTGATGAGATCGTGCCCTACAAGACACGCTAGATATACCTCTGTGTGATCTATATGGACAATCAGGCCAAGGGCCTTTTTGCCGGGATCACCACTCGCACCGCTACGAGTGGAGCGCCTAGGTGCGGGACCTGACACTCGTTGGGCTCCTGAGCCCAAGAGTCGAAGACGACCACCAGGCTCACGCGAGTAGCCTGAGCTGGAAGGGCTGACCACAGTCTCAGAGACAGGCACGACCACATCCGGTGAGGATTGAGGCACAGGGGCAAGTGATGCAGTGGGAGGAGAGGCTGGTGAACGGATGGGAGACATAGAACTGGGAGTGGCAACAGGACCGCCCACAGAGACAGGAGTACCGGTGGACAGAGGGACAGCATCATGGGTGTCTGTGGGGTGCGAGGGTGTAGGAGAGGAGACAAGCTAGACGGGAGAGGTCTCTAGGCCGACACCGTTGATCGCCGGGTCATGAAGAGCCGGAGACCAAGAAGTGGAGGGGGCTTGAACGAGCACATCAGCCGGACGAGAGGTGCTCGTAGGCCCAGACTCCCCCATCCTTCAAGAAACCTCACACATAGGAACGTGGGTGACAGACATCGACACAATAGAGGTCAGATCACGGGAGGTGAGAGACTCAAAGAAGAGAGTGCCGCGAGACTCAACAATGCAACGATGGGCGGGTTCCCAAAAATGACAGGCCTTCGACCGCGGAGAGATACCAACGAAGGCACAGAAGCGGCCCCGTGGAGTGACCTTGGACCCCTGTTGATCCTGTATGTACCACACGGAATCCACTGAGCCCCATACACGAGCAAGACGCAGATCGGCACGGTGGATAAACTAGAGCTCATACGGTGTAACGTTGTCCGAAAGAGGACCGTGCGGGAGGCGGTTCCAGAAACACGTCATGTAGGGGAATCCTTCGAAGGCCAAGGATTTTGGGAGACCGCACTCAGACCGCATAGAATAAACCGCATCCTCCATGGTGCGGTTCTAGCGCTCAGAGACACCGTTCTGCTGAGGGGTGGCAGGAGTAGAGACCTGGTGAAAAATCCCGCGCTGAGCAAAGATACTGTCCATTTTGTGAAGAAACTCGCTGCCGCGATCGGAGCGGAAGGTATGTAGTGAGTGGCAAGACTGACACTCAGCCATCACTAGCCAGAGACGAACCGCGACAGCGACATCACTCTTTGGCGCACGCTGTAGACCCACCGTATCCGGGTGAAGTCATCGGTCAAGGTTAGGACATATCGGCCCCCTTCGGATAAGGACTCGACAGGGAGAGGACCGAGAAGGTCCGAATGGACTAGCTTGAGGGGACGAAGGGCTCGAGAACAATAGTCGCGGTAGGTGCAGCGATGCATCTTACCCTAAGCGCAGAACAGACAATCGGTCTTGGGAGGCTTCTCAAAAGAGGCCGCATCAAGACCGAGGGCGGGCTGTGTCCTAATGAGCTTTGACATAGTGTCAAAGCCCACATGACACAGACGTCGATGCAGTAGGCACTGGTGCTAAGCAGACAAGACACCAGTGACAAACACACGAGCAGGAGAGGAAGGGGAGTAAGGAGAATAAGAGATCCGAGGAACACGCCATAGATAATCCATAATGGAGGCACGAAGAACAACAGTGCGAGTATCAAGAGTAGTCACTATCGCGGAGTCGGCAGTGTGCTCCATAGAGAGTCCAATCAAAGTGCAGGCATGCACAAAGAGCAAGCTAAGCTCAAGGTCAAGCAAAAAAAGCACTTCGGAGAGATACAAGGGGCTAGACGAACCATCAAAGCACACAACCCCAACACCATGGACTGGCAAGGATTGACCAGAGCGTGTGTGAACGGAACGAACAGACGTCACAGGACCGAGGACAACGAAGTCACTACGACAACATGTCATGTGGTGAGTAGCACCAGAATTGATGATCCAAGTACCACCCAAATCACGACTTGAGGACGTCACGGTGTAATGGGCATTGGAACACTCGGCTACAGACGCGCGCTCGGCAACAGAGGAGGGAGAACAACAAAGGACACACAGGTGAGACTCAGAAATCCAATCTGTACTGTCAGGTCCATCATCATTACATGCCAGCTGTGCTCCCCCACACGAGTCATCATGAGAGACAAGAACAGACAAACAAACAGTCTGTGAACCACCCGGCTGTGACGACACACTCCAACCTCCCTGAGAGCGAAGCGCTAGGTGCTGACGGAGCTCGGCGATGGTGCGGTCATGGGGGTCCGGGTCTGCGCTGCTCACTGGTGAGGAAGCAGGAACTGCTCCGGTCGTGGTCGTCGCATGACTAGAGGCTGTGCTGCTCGACGGAGACCGCTGTGCGTGTGCAGCCTGAAGACCGCGAGTGATCCACACCCAGTCGAGCGATTGTTGGCACTCCGTGTAGCGGTGAGCGCCTCCACAGTTGTAGTAGTGAACAGTGCGTCCACCGCTACCGCCTGATGACTGTTGCTGCGGTGACTGCAGCTGGTCCGAGCCACGCTTCTTTCTGCTCTTCTTCCCCTGTGCTGCTGCTGCCACACCCCGCGTATGAGTCAGGGTAGCTAGGGTGGAAGGGGAAGAGGAGGGTGTGCCAGAGGATGGAGAAGTGAACTGCGAGAGATGCGTCGGTGGTGACGCAATGACCGGAGTAGCAAGTGAACTCTCCTGGTGGACGACGGTTGCCTCACGAGCGGATGTCACCTGAAGGAAAAGCTAATGCGCCCAAGGAAGAAGCTGAAGGGAGGTGGAGAAGGGCTCGAGCACGGCGTCGTTGTACCTTGTAAAGATGTCGGCATGCTCAAGACGGACTCCGATCATGAGCATGCGAAGCGCCCACAGTTGTGTCCCTCGTGCGGTCCCAAGATGCGTGTAGATGCGCATGGCGCACCGCCAGTAAGTGGCTGCGGGCTCGGCAGGTCCCTGACGAAGGGAGTGGAAGGCGCGAATGTGAGCCGCGCGGGTGGCGTGCGTCTCTACAGCAAGCAAGGACAATGCCAACTCCCAGCCCCGTCGCGGGTCAGCACTCGTGCCTGTACCGGCCTCTCCAAGGAAGGGGCAAAAGTCCACGATAGTCTCGCCAAGCATGGCATAAAGAAGTCCGCGCATCACCCAAGCCACTGTTAATACCTGAGCACGGTCCGTAACTTGGTAATGACTGTGGTAGTAGGGCCAAACTCCCTCTCAAGTGGCCCAAACCTGGGAAAGAGTCTCCCAGTAGTCAAAGCCGTCCTCGCTGACATATCGTGGAGGCGGTGTCTCAAAGTCCTTAGGTTGCTGCTCCGTAGGGAGAGCAACCACATGATGGGAAAGACGAGGGATGGGGAAGACATCGGGACGAGGAAAGTCGCCGATGTATGTCTGAGGCAAAGATCGGATCTCCGGGAACGGGGAGCCGGAACGCGCCTATAGCTGGCGAAGACGCTCCTGAAGTACGCGAATCTCCCTCTCAGGATTGTCATCGTCCATGTCTGGCATATCAGGGTCCTCCTCCAAAGGATCAAGAAGTGGTGGGTCCTGTCCTGCCGCTCTCCTCGGTGTAGATGCTGATTGCTGTGCAAAAGGTGTGACACCGCCGACTCCCCCGGAGGTGTGCTGTGGGGCCTTGGATTGACTCTGAAGAAGATCAGTGAGCGTGCGGATGGCGTCGCTCTGCTGCTGCTCTAGGCGACGTATCTCATCCTGTTGACTCCGCAGGTCCACAATGGCCTACGAGCATGTGCTCATGACCCCGGAGGAGGAGGAAGAAGGATATGATGGTCCTTTGCTCTTGTCACTGGTCGGAGCCATGTCAGCGCTCAGGATGGGGCCGAACGTAAAAAATGCTCCAAACCAGAAACTGAGAGCGTTTCTCGAGGAGTTGAAACGTTCAGAAAATTTGACGTTTTGACCCCAAAGTTGCTGATGTCAACACAGCTGATGATGACATCAGCACTTCTTACGCTAGCGAAAAAAACGCTAGCGTTTTTTTTGCTAGCATATATTACGTCAGGGTTTTTTTTTGGAGGGTCGCGAACTTCGCGTGACCGGTGGGGGTGACCTCGTCACCCCCTGCTCGCGGTTGCACAAGGGCTGCGCAGGCTAGCGCAGTGCCATGCAATCCTGTGCAGTGGTGCGCAGTTTCTGCGCAGCAGAAACTGTGCAACAGCTGCACATTTCTGCGTAGGGAGAAACATAGAACTCGTGAAAAAAAAACATCACCAGGTGTTTGGTGTATGGATTTGATTTTTTTTTCTTTCAGCGTTCTATGCTAAAAAAGAATGCGTAGTGGCTTTGTGCCGTTGTCTTTCGTCCATCCCTCTCTTTCCAACGTCCCAAACATGGCTTGAACCTCTTCATGTAACATGTGGATATGTGATTCCATGGCGCCACTCTCTTAGTTCAGAATTTTCATTTGGCCGTCACAATTCCATTCGAATCAAGGATTTGGATTTAACTAGGTCAGTCAGTTTGTGTTACTGAATGCCACTAGTCCATTGAATCTGTATCCTTGATCATTATGATGCCATCACCACATTTTACTAGATGTTACAGAGTCAGTTCATTCCCATGATAAAAACTTAATATAAATATACACTCATGTTTTTCAAATCTATCTAGCCATTGCAGGATTATCATTGAATGGTCTTATTTTGAATTATATACATTTTTGCACCTCAACATACCATAAAATCTCCTCATTAAAACTTGTGAGATCAATCTTTTAGTGAAACTAGATTCCAGGTCACCATTAAATGTGTTGAATTACATGAGTTTATCGTTGAAATATGCCACAAGCCCCAAAACTACGTCACAGACACCGTCATTCTCCTTTTCACTAAGGACATCATACCAGCTACCATCTAACTCTGCCTTGAACAAAAACTTGCACCTCCATCACAAGCTCTTAACGGCACGAAGTAAGGCATTGTAGTCCCACATGCTACCAATGAAAACTTAAAGTTTGTTCCAGTTGCCATGAAGTGAGTTTGATATGCTAAACAATTCCTCGTCCATGTCCCTCTCCATAACCATGATCTCCATGTATTAACAAAGAAAATGGGAACACATAGCAGTTTCTAAGAGAACACTGACAACCTAGTAGCATGGTAGCCCTCACCTTGAAAGAGGGCTGCCTTGAGAACTTTGAGGTAAATCTCCGAAACTCTTTCCATCTTCGCATGCCTCAAACCTTCTTCTTACTTCGATGCATACTACGTGATTTTCATGTTTTATGAAGCAAACGTAGAACTTGTGGGCTCATCAATCATCTTCCCACATATGATAGAACATCACTCTTTTGTGTTGAAAAAGAAGACAAAACTGTTGCAAGGTACATGATAGCATCATTATTGAGTTGTGAGAACACATCACACTCTTCCACACATCCATTGGCCAATTGGTCAAGGAAGTGACAAGGTTCAGATTCTAATGAATCACACCTGTCCCACAACAATCCCTATACCTCCAAGCACCTAATGCACTTGGCCGTTGCCTAATGAAGGTTCTAGTCTTGAGCGCAAGGGAGGAGCTAAAGGGACTCAAATAGCTCACCAAGCATAACTCCATGAAATCCCCAAAATTGGTCGTTATGGTCCACATGCACATTCAGCATGATGGGTCGAGGGTCCACAGCTACGATCTGCCACCAATCCCAAGGTGGATGTAGATGCGCATGGCTTGTCATCAGTAGTGATCTGCTAGCTCTGTCACTAGGCCGCCCTCATTGAACGCGTCTCTAGAACGAACAACGTGAAAGCTGGCATCCATCAATGACGAGGGTCTGCTTCAGTCTTGGTCCTTGCCGTCCCTGAGGTAGGCTAGATGTCCACGAATGTCTCTTGCGACACAATATAAAGGAGGCCGTGGATTGCTCTCAATAATGCCTGGACCTGGCAGGGATCGAACATTTGGTAGTGGCTTTGGTAGTAAGGCATGGCCCCTCCGCGTTTGTCCATATGTGAGACAACACCTCCCAAGATTTGAGGCTTGCATTGCTCATGTAGCAATGTCGTGGTGTCTTGAAGTCCTTTGGTTGCCGCTTTGTGAGGAGGGTAATCTCAGGCTCTGGGGAAGATGGAGACTGTATGGGGAGGTTGTTGTCGAGAGAAGCGGCCTCAAAGGAGAAGTTATTCGTCCATTTCGAGGGGTGCCAATGCAGTGGTGCGGACGTACCTAGCAAAGGCTCTCCTCAATCACACATACCTTGTGTGCTCATGTATCTATTGTTGTCTCTTCCTCACCCTCTAAGTCCTCTTGCTCAGCAATTGGTGCTTCTACTTGGCCAAGATACGAGAGGTGGACTGCCAACCTAGTGATTTCCTTCCATTAGCTCCACGCGATGATTGCTAGGAAAACCTTGAATGCCCTAGTTTTAGCTCTTGGATCTCCTATCATGCGTCACTCTTCAACTTCAACTGTCACCGTATCCTGTCTTCAGTCTGCTTGATGTCGATGATCGCCTGCAAGCATGGACTCGTCGCAACTGATGTGGAGAAGTCACCGGCGGGAGCAAACCCCTTACCCCTTTTAGTGTCGGATGTTATGTGCATCACTTAGTTTGGGCTAACATGTAGGAGTCCTCAAAACCATAATCTGACTATACTCCTCAAGGAGTAGAAATGTTGGAAAAACATGGTGTTTTGGCAATCTTTTTTGGGATGAGGTAATGATGACCTTACTAGTCACGCTACTAATGTCAGTAGAAGATGGTGATGTTAACATTTGACAAGGACGTCAATAGATTGAGGACCTTGAGACAACCCTTATGTACACTATCCCCTGGACATTTCCTTCTTTATTTCCCTTTACTTTTGGTCTTAAAGGATGTACATCTTTCGCTGGCACAAATGACGAGGTGACATCATTATCACCTTTCTTAACAGCCATGATGGCTACTGTTATTGTGACATCTACTGTGCAATGGTGTAACTATGCAACTGGTGTAGCGGCAGTTTTAGTGGTGGCTACCCTGTATGTCAGCGTACTCTAGTTGCACATTTGCACGATTCCCACATAACAGGTGTTCCTACTATTGCCATGCCCTTGCAACAACGAGTAGTGGTACTTTTGCTTTTTTATTGCTATTGTGTTGTTACTGATTCACTGGTTCTACTCCGCTACTCAACTATTATGCTATTGCTGGCGTGCTGCCACTGCTCCACTATCATCACATGCGTTGTTGTTTCTTCGTTACCATGTTCATGTTGCTTTTTGCAGCTGTTGCCAAGTGGCTTCTTTTGCAACAGTGCTTGTGGTTGCTGTTGCCATGTTGTTGTTGCTCCACTTATGTTGTATTGCTGTTGCCGTGTTATTGCACTGTTGCCAAGTTGGTCCTCTGTTGTTGTCCAGTAGCTGGTCTGGTGCGCTGTTGCCGTTGCCTTTTTGTCACTCTTGTAGCCACTCAGGCCACCAATGGGGGATCTCCACATTATGGAAGCATCACCTGCTATTGCTGCTGGTGATCAGCTGTCATGGCTGCACATTTGCCGTTATGAACCAACATAATGTGGTGAGTCGTCCTAGGATTGCGGTTACAATCATGACTGTTGCCAATTCTATTGCTTATTTGTTATGTAGTTGACGAGGGATTTCTTGATGCACTGATCCTCAGAGAGTGTTTGGAAGGCTCTTTTCTTTGGTGTTGCTGATGTGGCAATGTTTTCTAGTGAGCTGATGCACTAGCGTGCAAGGTAGGCGTAGGAAAAGCAAGGGTTTGGCTACGATAGACATGCATCGTACACAACATAAGTAGCTGCCATGGTGTACAGTGTGTGATGCACTATTTTGGATGTAACTCAGTACACAGACATCCAAATGTTACACTGTTTGAACAAACATATGGAGAGTTTCAAGCCAGATATACATACACATACAAACATGCCCTCCCCCCCCCACACACACATGCACACAC